>JBBPRH010000131.1:0-54850 GCA_038092915.1 Boletus pseudopeckii
GTAATTCGGTAGCTGCTACGACTGTAGGAAACTGTTAGTATAATGATCATCGCGTGACGTAGCTGATACATAAGTCAATGCCTTTCAGCGCGAGAGTACGGATCAAAGTGAGAGCCTTTTTATCGCCTCGAATCAACGAGAATTCCTGACACATCGAGATGAACTTGCCTTGTCGCACTTGTGTTTTAAGACACTCAGCATACAGATAGGGTCAATTACAACTTCTGATTGTCAAGTGTCGAGAGGCTCGAAACCCATCGACATGAGGTTCTGCATAAACAAACGGTAGGGATTCAGTCATATATGTTCCTCGAGGTAATTCAATATATCGACATGAGTGAGGTTGAGCTGCCCACGTTTAGAAAGTTGCATTCATCATGGTTCGGTTCTGGTAGCTGCGGCGCACGACTCAAATGGACATGTTCGTCGAGAATGGTCTCGGTGGCCTCTTCAGTCGGGTCGATTCGCTGATAGCTGGGGAGAGGTGAATGGAAATAAGGGTCTGTTTCCTGAGACACACCCCCGATAGCTTATCGCGTCAATGATGGGAGTGTCGGCCAGTGGTAGGGATTCCAGATCAAGTCTGCCTGAAACGATAGATCTACACGCTGGGTCAACGTTGTCATCAGACACTGTAACAAACCGGGAGAAGACTAGCCTCGGACGAGTTACACGTGTAGTCCTGTATAACTCGAAGAACCGTACTGTGCATGTGCGCGTACGTCATGTAAGTGCAGAAGTGGTCCTTGTTCTGGCCAGTGCGAGCTGTATTTGCCAATGGCGTTCGACGTTGGCGCACAGGAGCCAACAGCATTTCGCTCGCTGTGTTCCAGTATAAAAGTTGTGGTGGCAGGCTGAGGCGTGTCACGGTCAGAGACTTCGCCTGTCGAAAATTTCAATTCTCGCTTCGACTTGTACCACCACCAGTAACATTGCCAAAAATGCTGTCGACCCGTACTGCATTGTTGCCTTCTCGATTGACCGTAGCTACGAAAGCTGCTGTCGTCGCCGGTCGTCGCCAAGCTGCCCTCACCGCAGTGCGCGGTAGAGGCTCGGTTAGATCCATCCAGTCTGTTGCCCAGACCGACAGAGTCCGTTCTCTCCAACAACTAGGCAATCACAGGCGTGTTGACACACTTGTGTAGGATACCATCACCCGCCTCCTCTACTCTCTCGGTACGAAACGTGAAGTAGAACGTCACCTCCGCATCTTCTCGTCTTCCTCGCACCCGTCCCAACCCGCGAAGTTTGCTGTCATCAAAATTGGTGGTGCAGTCCTCGATGACCTTGAGGAGCTTGCTCTCAGTCTTAGCTTCCTCTACCGCGTGGGCCTCTACCCCGTCGTCCTCCATGGCGCTGGTCCACAGATGAACGACATCCTGGAGGGCGAGGGCGTTAAGCCGGAGTATATCGACGGCATTCGTGTTACCGGTACGTTCCTGTCCTCAACATGCTCCGATTTCAACATGCCAATGTATCTTGTTGGCTCGACCCACTTTCATAGACGCAAAGACCCTCCAAATCGCTCGTCGTGTTTTCCTCGAGGAAAACTTGAAACTGGTTGGCGCGCTCGAGAAGCTCGGTACGCGTGCCCGTCCTATCACCTCTGGTGTTTTCACAGCTACCGCGCTCGATTCCCACAAGTACGGTTTGGTCGGCAAGGTTACACGAGTCGACAAACGGCCCATTGAAGCCTCGATCCGTGCTGGCGCATTGCCCATCTTATGCAGTCTCGCCGAGAGCAACGACGGGCAAATTCTGAATGTCAATGCAGACGTTGCTGCAGGAGAACTCGCAAAGGAACTTGAACCCATGAAAATTGTGTTCCTCAATGAAAAAGGTGGTCTGTTCCATGGTGTTACAGGAGAAAAGCTAGATGTGATCAACCTTGACGAGGTGTGTCTGATCTCGGAATTTCTTCGGGATATTCTAACCACAGTCGACGAGTAGGAATACGACCAGCTCTTGAAGGAACCTTGGGTCAAGTACGGCACAAAGCTCAAGTTGCGAGAGTTCAAAGAACTCCTGGATGTCCTTCCCCGCTCGTCCTCTGTTGCAGTCATCTCCGCCTCTAATCTTCAACGAGAACTCTTCACTGACTCTGGCGCTGGTACACTCATTCGCCGAGGCTACAAGCTTTTCAAACACCAAACCTTGGAAAGCATCGGGAAAGACCGACTCCGCCAGGTTATCTCTGAGCGCGACGAGTATATCCGTACGGGCAAAGAAAGTCTCGCAGGGATCCTCTCCTCTCTCGAGGATGCTAAACCAGGAGAGTGGTCGATTTATGCTGACGAACCTCTCGATGCCGTTGCTATCGTGTCCCATCCTGCAGGCCAGATACCAGTGCTAACGAAACTTCTTGCCTCTCGCGCTGGCGTGCTCAACGGCGTCCTCGACAACGTGTGGAATGCATTGAAGAAGGATCATCGACAGCTCGTATGGACAGCGTCCATTTCTCCCCCTAGCGCCCCCTCTCCTTTGTCTATTCCTCAACCTGCTCAGGGTGAAGAGATGATGGATCGTTCTTGGCATTTCGATCGTGCAGAGGGGTCTTTCACGCGTTCTGGCCGTTCCTTGTTCTGGTATGGCATCAGCGATGTGAGTGAAGTGGAACAGGTCGTCAAGAGCCTTGAGCAGAGCGGACGGGTAGGGAGAACGTACCTCCCTCTCGGTCTCGCGAAATCGCAATTGGGCGGCAGCAGGGGCTACGCTACGCTAGCGCGTCGACCTGGGGTCCCTAACGGTAGTCGAGGTTACGCCACTCATGCACCTATGCCCTCCACGGAGCCAAAACGTGTTGCCCTCATTGGAGCACGGGGATACACCGGACAGGCGTTGACCTCCCTGTTGAACACACATCCATACCTCTCCCTCACACATGTCTCTTCTCGTGTCCTCGAAGGACATCCGCTGAAGGGGTACACCAAGTCCCCGATCACACATACAAATCTCTCGGTCGAGGATGTCGAACAAATGGAGAAGCAAGGCGAGGTTGACGCATGGGTAATGGCGCTTCCAAACGGGGTGTGCAAGCCCTTCGTGGACGCTATCGACAAGGGCGCGAAAGAGAGGCAAGGAGAGGGTAGTGTGGTCGTGGATTTGGGCGCGGATTATAGGTTTGAGGACGGTTGGACATACGGATTACCTGGTGAGGGGTCGTCTTTGTAAAGAGTGGTTGGGAATCTGTAATAACAAATTTTCTCTTCTCTCCATCTGACACCCCGCGGGTCCCATGATTAGAGTTGTACGGACGCGACGATATTCGTGCCTCCAACAGGATCTCAAACCCAGGCTGCTATGCCACCTCGACACAACTCCTCATTGCACCTCTCCTCCCATACCTCGCTCCGCCCGCCTGGCCCACCGTATTTGGTGTCTCAGGGTACAGTGGTGCTGGGACGATCACTCAGCCAGGTGAAGCCGGCGCTCGCCCAGTGACGTTACCCAAAGTAACACCCAAGAGCCTCGAAGGCGGTGTTCGCCCATACTCGCTCACAGACCACATCCACGAACGCGAAGCAGGATGGCACCTCTCTAAACTCCTCCCCGCTCCCACCGGCGCAGCCTCTTTCTTTGCCTCCGCATCGAGCTCGAAGCCACCACGCATGCAACTCGCCTTTGTCCCGAGCGTCGGCCCCTTCTTTAGCGGCATCCTCAGCACGCTCTCTTTCCCATTGTCCACGTCGACGCTCAGCGCGAGTGACATTGCCTCGCTCTACGCGTCGTACTACGCCGGCGAGCGCCTCGTACGCACCCAAAAAGGCGTGCCGGCGCTCGGAGACGTGCAAGGTCAGCACGGGTGGGTCGTCGGTGGGGTACAGGTACACAGTGGGCTGGAACGCGTGGTCGTCGTCGGGGGGTTGGATAACTTGTTGAAGGGGGCGGCGACGCAGTGTTTACAGGTGCGTTTATTGGTTTCATTCTCTACTGTTTTTCGTTGGTCTGATGATGCTGTTGGGATAGAATTTGAACCTGGCGCTTGGGTATGACGAGTATGCGGGTATTCCAGTGCAAGGGGAGGGCGCTTAGTGATTGGACGATCTGTGTGTCAGCTCAAAGTGATTGGTTGTCGGGCCTCCACGTGATGAAAATGTACGCTGCATGTCGATCATGTATATATATAATATGTAGCCTTAGTGGCTCAATCACGCAAATGCGTATTTAGTTGACGTTGTAGATTTTGGATAAGCTTTTGAGTACCGACGGGAAATCCCTGGCGAAGACGTTCCACAGCCAAGGGACGATGCTTGTGAATTGAGCACTATCGTTTTTCGTCGAGATGTCACAGATCGACGTCGTTCCGGCGACGCAATCGATATATGTATATGAGCGTCGTGAAGACGAGGTTGCATGCCGTCTTAGAGATCCAGTATGACGCAACGTAAGCTGACCCCGGCGTTGAATCGAGACGCTCTTACCTTGACATGGGCAAGAGTCAGAGAGGTCGCAGTGTAGGGTGGGAAGAGGAAAACGGAGTGTGCGACCGAGATAATTTCGGTGATGCAAATCGAGGAAGCAAACGAAGGGATGAGCGATACGCGTTGGCCGTGCTCTATCTTGATACCTCTTGAGGGGCAGAGAGGTAATGTTATGAGGGTGGGTGGTTGCGGCATCCACACGCAAACGAGACCGACGATGTCAAGCAACAGGGTAGTCGTAGCCACATCTTCCCATCAGAAGCGGGAGGATATACCAGCGATAGGATGACCTGAATACGCGGATGATGATCATGAAGGCATGAAGCATAGACACAACTGTAGTGGGTAGGCGGTTTGTGAAGCTAATGCCTAGCAAATTATTGTGACTCACCTTGCTGATCCAGCGTCCAGGTATGCGTTTTCATGGCTTTATACCGATAGCGAGGGTGATGGGTTGTGGTTTAGAGTGGTTTCTCGGTGAGAGGTGTCGAAGGATGACCAGCGTTCCTTGGAGAGGAACAAAATGGGCACACCACCAGGGATGTATCTATACGTTGCATAAAATAGCTGCTGTACTCCCATATTTGACTGCCTCAGCCGTCCGACTGAGCTTGTTTGCAATGTTGCCAGGCATGGTCAGCTGAGGCAGGAACAATATAATATGATCGACTCACTGAAGGAAGTAAATGATTTGACAATTAGTGTCTAGAAAATGAATAATCAACTGTAGAGAACCTATAAATCAGTAAAATCATTGTCGCCGCTGCGAAAAATCGGCCATGAATGCATGACTCACCGCTCCGTGCTTCATTGCGAAACTGATCTCAGATTCTCAGCCGCACGGGGAAAATCGGAGCTTTTTGGAGTACATGGGACCGAGCATGTGCATGTGCAACCCGAATTGATTTATTGACTGTGAATGACGATAAATAAATAAATTCAGCAGAGAGACCCATGTGAGAGGGACAGAAACGGCAAAGTCCTTGGGTCCAGATGCGGCGTGCGCCAGCACTGTTGGGATTGAACCTTTTCTCACATCAGCTCCCCGTTACATTCTACCCACCATGAACCGCATCAATTCCTTCATCCCACTTCAAATAGAGGCAGCTTCTGTTCCCGTAGCCAATCGTGCGTGCGAATCATTGATGCCCGGACCGGCCCGATGATCAGACGAAAGTGTTCATGATGAAAATTCGCTGATTGGCAGCCTGTGATGCTCAAAATTTTCTCTTCCAAACTCAACGGGTCCCAGGTCTCATCAATGTACAGCAACTCGATGATCGGCTGAGTTTTGGATGTGTAGTATCTATGTGAATTTGGAAGACTGAACAGCCAGCTAATCCGAACACATGTTTATGTGCGACGCTGGGAATGCCATCGGTGACTCTGTGTCTACGCTGGTAGCTCACACATAATCCCGTATTACCCGGCAAATCCCGTAATCCTATCTCAGGTCCCTGCCCTCGTTCAGGTCAGTCAACGTTCACTCTCGACTATCTAGTATGACATGGGAATCAACACGACGAAAACAACAGCCATCATATGGAGATAGCAACTTACCTTCCGCCCGCCGAATCACAGGACGCACAGGACGTGAAAAGTGTTGTGATATTACATTTGTGGCAATTGATCAGACAGCTCCCCAGGGTAAGGGATCTAGAACGTATCAAGGCCATTATTTTTTTGTACCTGCGCACACGTGTGCACCTGCTGTTTGGTCATCTGACCCAAGTCACTTCCGCTTCTCCTAGGATCCCGCCAATCATGTCCCCATGTCCTCAGGTCCAAAGTCCAGTCACTTCAGAACGTTCCTAACACACATCAAGCCCTCTCACACCTGTGTGGCTAAAGCGGCCACATCATATTTCTGCGACAGGCTTGAGAATATTCATGCTGTCCTCATGCTTGACACGATACGCATCCGGTTCATACCAGATGCCATCCTACAGACGATATCCAAAGGGTACGTAACCTCCGCTTTCAGCCCTAGGATCGTACGAGAGGAAAATAATGTTTCCAGTACCTTGTGGTGGCAGGGTTTCAATTTCACTAACGTGATCCTTAGAATACTTAGGTACCCTACAATTCACACAAAACATGTCCGCAAGGGCATGTGGACTATTCCGATCTCATTCTGGTGGTTCATAGAGCCTGTTCGTCTCCCAACAGCTTCCTCGAACAACACGGTATCAGCTCCTGGAATATTCTGACAAAACGTCAGATAGCCTTCCCGAGCCGCTCACTTTTCGAGGACGTTACTAAGCAGTCTGCCGTCCTGGTTATGAAGTTATATTCGGCATATCCCCTCCGCACATGCTCAGTACCTAGGATTTGATATTGATATTATATAGCAGAGATATCTAGTACCTCGGCGACGACATAGGCAGGAACAAGACTGTTATCTCCGCTTTCGTCGTGAGATAGTTTGTGCTGTTGTATCGACAGTTCGTGGCGCACAGGTATGAAAGATAAATTCGTGAGTTATTCTCCGATGATCTAGGAGCCAGTTCTCAACAGCCTAGACCCATGGTCGATCAAAGGATGGTGCACTTCCATCTACATGGCCTGCACACTTGGACCAACTTTCTCGTGAATTCTCAACGAACAAACGCCTCGTTGTTTTACGATTTTCACTCATATGTCGGCGATTGGCTAGGTCTCAGCGGCCATGTAAAGCATACGTGACCCGAACCGCGGTCTAGTACCGTATTCGGAATTGATACTATCTTATCCCCGAAAGAACACTGCCATGGCTCATGGCACAGGCTCATCCAACCGGATTTTCTGCACTTTTTCGGGCTTTCCTAATTTTCTTTATGTTCACTGCCTTCGCCAAGTCTCATCCACTACTACGGGTAAAATTTGTCCCCAGCACACAGCCCACCTTACAGGTACAAGGGACGAGAAGGCAGCTGAAGCGTGGATTGTCCAAACCTTGCGCTGGAACTCACCATGTCATCACTCGGCCCAATGGTGCGGAATGAACCGCATGGGCACGTAAATCATTCCAGCATTGTCCTCGGAGTCCTCGTCTATCCACGACACGCACTTGAGGTAGAATTCGGTGGTGTCAGTGCGCTCAGGGGTATATAAACCCCTCAACTCATCTCCAATGCCCCAAGCACTCCAGTACACGAGTTCTTACAACCTCTTCGCTCTTCTTGCCACAATGCGTTTCTTCGCGATTGCCTCTGTCCTCTTCACCGCCGCTGTCGCAGTGTTCGCCAGCCCAGTCGTCGAACGCCAGGCCCCCCAGTCTGTTGCCGTCGTTCTGAGTGGCCTCAGCGACACCGTTACACCTCTTGCCCACCAATTGCGTGAGTAGCGCACGCGCCCTCGTTTTTGCCCGCTCGCTGACGACGATGCAGTCTATGCCAACGCTCAGAACGCGACACAGGAAAACCTGACGCCCATCATCGGTGGCATTAGCACGGCTCTGACTGGTGCTGTCAGCAGCTTGAACCTGCTTGTCGGGCAGCCCACCGAGGTGATCATGGCCTCGGTCGATGGCACCACTATTCTGGTGGCATCTGACATCGCCACTCTCCTTTCCATCGTTGTCAACGTGCGTCTCCAGTAATCTAATTACCAGTAGCCGTTCAGAAACTCACTTGACTGTCATGCAATAGCTCATCTTCACGGCTATTAGTGCAGTGCTCCTCGTAGTCGACGTCGCGATCTACTCTATCATCTACGCTTTGTTGGCTGCACTCGGGCAAGTATTATTCAATATTGCGGTACGAAAAGCACTAATAGCCTTGTAATCCACCAGGGAAGTCGTCTTCACCTTGTTGTCCATCGTGCTTTCTTTGGTCATTGGGCTCCTCGCTCCTCTCCTCCTCCTGCTCGCGCCTGTTCTCTCCATCATCAGCAGCCTGGGTCTCACCACCCTTCTCAGCGAGCTCCTCGGTGGCTTGCTGTAAATTTAATTGTAGTGTCACACTGTCCAGTCTGTCCTTATCCCAGGGACCAACTTTAGTGGAAATGTTCCGTAAAACTTTGTTCGTCGTTCTTCGATTCCCTTGTTGTCAAATGGCGTTTTTCTGTCCTATATCCTCGGAATAAAAAAGTAGTGTTCTGAATTCGAACTGGCAAAGGCCGATGATCGTCCCCTGAAATTTCTCACATTTGGGTGTTTTTCCTGATCAGCTGAGAGACTGGTGCAACTTGGATCATTCGTTTTGTTTGACCTGGGTGATACCGAAGCGCGCTACACATAGCCTAGCGACTGAATACGCGTCGGGCCGTTTGATATGGTGTGGCGACCTTCCCGCGAACCTCGTCCGAATTTTACATAATTTCTCGTTCTAACCGAGCCAATGTTTGGATTCTGTCGCCTGTACAAGTGGCGTAACACCGTGGAGTAACTCAGTTTCTCATGAGTCATGCAGTCCCTCGATCGAGCTGTACTTCCAGCCAGCATTGCACACCGAGTGATGCGAACGAAGTCCGTATTTCTGGCAGCTGTGATCCTGCAACCCGATCCACGCTCTGACGGTGGCCAAGGCTTTGTGACTAACTAGCAACATTAGGACTCAAGTAGTCGACCATAGCTAACAGAAATTGGAGACCCTCCTTGCATCTCTTTTCGCGCGTACGTCGCCACTGATTATAATGTTCTAGAATAATAATATCATGGGGGAATATAAGCCAGACACTAATTATATAGCAGGGACCTGGTCTAAGGCAAGTGGTATCGACAAGTCCTCTGCAGACCCTGCAAGAGATTCAACCAGGTAAATCACACCAAAGATTAGGAAGAGCGTAGCTCCTCCGAAAGTGACTGTGCAACAAATGTGAGGAAGAAACTGTGGCATATAGTACTTGAATACAAACCATGTTTGACGGATATCTTGGTCGAGAGATAGCCACCGGCTATGACAGCAAGACTCGTGCAAGTCGTGTGACCGATGACTGTACCCAATGTCACGAGATAGACGTTCTTTAAAAAGAAGGAAGAACGTGTGAGTCCATCTGTACCAGCGACCAATGATTCACCCACGTGCGTTGCACCCAACGCGATGGTTGCAAACTGACTCCTATCGCCCCATTCTCCCAGGAATGTGAGGAGAAACGACTGGGCGAAGACCGGCCCCAAGATGAGATTGAAAAAGTTGCGTGCCCCTTCAACAATGTTGGATTTTGTCGCCTTTCGAGGAGGCGGTGAGGCATCCGCCTCGCCTTCTTCGAGACGCTCCAAGGGGATGGATTGGCCCTTTGACCCCATAGTGCCCATTTCTGCAGCATCAGTCTCGATCTCCTCTGCCGCTTCTCGCATTTCCTCCTCCATCTTTTCACTCCCACTCTGCATCTTTCGTGCTTCCATGATCATTTTGGCTCCAAACACCAAGAACAGTACGCCCGCAGCGATGTGAATCCACTTCTTGGGGACGAGTCTTGGGAGAAGATGACCCATTTCGGCAGAGAGCAGGGACATCAACAACAAGGAGGTGAAAGCACCTGCAAACACCACGCGGCGAGGATGGCGCATTGCCAGGATGGCCGCAATGAGAAACGTTTTGTCGCCTATTTCTGAAAATATTATCATGAAGAATGAACGTAGGAGTGTGTTGGATAATGAGTCTGTGCCATCGTCAACCGTGGACATTCCTTGGTGCAAACCTCGTCAAGAAAGCGCTACCAAAACTGCACACAGACAGACCTATTGCGAACTGCTTCAGCCGGGGTGGTTGAACGTTGCTGGACGATGCCGAAAGTTGAAAGGCTGCAACGCCTTGTCAACGTCTATAGTTGTGTGGCACTGTGGAAATAACGGAATGACTTCCACACGTGACACACGGGAGTTTCAGTGTTCCAGTTTTATCTGACCCCAACTGCCCCCAGGATGAAGCTTTGTACAAGAGCGCGTCGTTCAAGCGATACATGTGCGTCAACAAGCGTTTTGCACAAGTTATCATCGCAAATTACCGTGATGGCGACTCAGTACTCAATACTCATCAGTCTCTTTATCTTCCTTTCATGGTCACTCATGCTGTCCCGCAGTCTGGGTGAAACTTCAATCACCTCATGCTCCTTCCCGCACCCCTCCATGCCCATCCGAAGCTCGCCAACACCCATCGACTTCTTCCTCTATGCAGCTTTCCGGGGTTTCCCACTCCCGGCATCTTTCCGTGCCCGTCCGTTCCAGAGTCTAATATGGTCTCATTGCAGCCGATCTCCTCGGCTGCCAAATCCCGAGTCGCTCCCGTCCACTCTAGGCGGCCTGTCAGCCGCATCGTGCTTGTGGCCTATGCCAAGGGTATCCAGGTCGAGGACACTGCCTCTGGGAGTCACGTACCGGCGCCAACAAGGGACGTTCGTTGACGTCGGGGTCTTTCCCATGTGTACTGACGTCCATACGTTGTGGAAGTAGCAGATTGGATTTTTTCTGCGACAAACCCACGCCCAGGCTGATGACGCGATTGATCGGACGTGAACCTGACGTTCACTATTTGATTTACTTAATTTCCAAGACGGTGGTCGTTGGGCGGGATAAAACTTGAAGAGATTCAGGTGCGTGTCTGTCATTATGGTATTCGTTTCCTTCTCATATGTGATTGTCATGTGGCGTCAGGCAAGTCGCGTTGCAAACGACGGAGTCTGACGAGCTACGTAGCCGGCGGTGTCTCTCGGACGCGGCTGCTTGCGTCTGCACGCCAATAAGATGCATACCACTTAGACGACCTCCCTGGTCCCATCACCCGCATGGCGCGTCTACTCCTGCGGTACAAACACCCGTCGAAATGATTTTTTTTTACTCGGCTTTGAAGGTGCGATCTGGATCCGAGACCTATCCCGCTCCGACCTCGCGCCATTCCAACCCAATCGCCAAGACGGGGGGTGAAGATCCCTGCGACGTGGACCGATGTGGCGGCGAATTGAACTTTACATGGAAAGGGTCCGGTATCGAGATTTTTAATAACATACGTACGTCCCACTTTCCGTCACAGTACTGATCTCGTTCGCGTTCGACTGACCTCCGCTCAGTTCAATGGACGCACGCCCGGTTCATGAGGAAAAACGCAAGGACACCATTTGGCGTTTCTGGACAGGCCCGGCGGTCAATTCGGCTTCCTCTCTTCGACCAACATAGCCATCGTCGCCACCCAGTTCCCCGCGGTCGCGCCACCGGCGAAAAGCGGCGTTCCAGTTGATGCTATCCTCGACGCGACCTTCCCGAGCGCCGACACTTTTTGCAGTGCTGATTGTTCTGGCACGTGTCAGACTGCCCTGCTTACCGATCCCAACACGGAGGATAACAACGTCCTGCGAGGATACAGAAACGGCATTGACCTGTACACTTGTTTGAATGGCTGTTTGGTCACTAACCTGGTGCAGACCGCGGAGATGGACACTTGTTATAATCCGTTGAATAAGTAACCTACTGGGTGTGAGACATTCGCGTCCAATTTTCAGCAGATGTTAGTATTCATTTATGCGTTATGTATAGGTCAAACAACAGTGGCTGATCGAATTTAAGCTTTCGGAGGAAATCTAGCTAAGTTACAGTTTCTGCGAAATTTAAACGGAATGCTAGGTAAAGAAGAGTGACGAGTGACGAAAACGAGGACATTTGCCTATAACTACACGATTTCCCGAGATATCCAATTCAGAAACAACGTGGTGGGTCTGTAAGCCTCCGGGAAAATTACAGATCCAATCAGACCTCTCCTTGCCCACACATCCACGAGAAGATGTCCCCACAGGATACACCAGGACATCACCCACAACCAACCAATCACCCCACCTACACGTCTCCCAGTGGCCAGTTTCCAAGCACATTCCATTATGATCCCAACACCATGCATGAGGAAGAATCCCACAGCTGGAAGTGTGTCTGAGCCGCGACCCATTCCCCGCATCCCGAGATCCTGCAAAACGCCGGAAACGGCGAAAGCACCCATAATGACCCCAGCTCGTCCAAAATATTTTCCCAGAGGCTTACTCCCTACCGCCACAAAGCACTCACGAAAAAGTTGGTGCCACCTTCGTCCCCAGAGGCTAGCGAGCGAGGTTGAAAAAAACGGGTAATCGAAAAGAGGGGGCCACTGTGATGGGTATTGCTGGAATGCTATCGTGAACAACGCCGCATGTAGGTGGTAGACTTCCTCGACGACAATGTATGTAGTGATCCAGGAAAGTAGTGTGACAATAGATGATTTCATGTACCGTTCCGGTGGAGGTACCGAGGAATCGAAGATTGTACCACCTTTTGGTGTTCCAAAGGTGCGGGATCCAAACGAATGGATGGTTCTGCACAAGGTGTCAAATACGAGTGCCAAGCAGACGATTCGACAAAGAGAAAGCAAGAAAAACGTCAATCGGGATTCCACTCGGAAATACGGCGGTGGGATGTGCATCTTTTGAGGCCCGTTCCAACCAATTCCCCTTAAATTTGCGATCAGATCCCAGGCATTCCACATCGCGGAAGAGACACCGTGGTCAGTGAGGGTATTTCCATTTTGACCATTGATTGTGACATTTCCCGACTTGCAGATTGGCAATCTGGTGTAAGGCCGCCGTGCAAACACCCATGCCGTGCATCGCATCGCGATGATAAACATGCCAAGCTGGATTGTAGAGTTCGAGCCTGTACAATCCTGGTGATACTTTGACACTCACCGCTAGTCCCCGATTGAGATGATCGTAACCATGATGATTCCACGAAAAATCCAGAGACATGTTGGCTCGGAAGGTCATCCAATACACTACGGGAAGGAGTGCAGCTCGGTAAAGACTCGTGTGCGGCAATTGCACGAGTACGGCCATGACATAGTAGCTGAGGACCGTGGGTACGAATATAATGGCGAAGGTATATGGCGTCACAAGAGCTCGCTCAAAAGCAAATGCATGTTGAAGAATTTCCGGTCGCCTGTGGAAGGACCACGTCAGGCCTTTGAGAATAAGTGTAGAGAAGAGAAGACTAACCAAGGCATGGTGGAAACAGGGATTCCAGTGAGCTACGATGGGGAAACCAATGTTTTAAACAGGTCTGAATGTCACGTTTATAGGGGCCTGCTCTGCCTCCCGGTCTCGCGAAACAAATTTGAAGCGAACGCAAAAGGCTGTGTAAGCTGTTTCAGATCACTAAAGCCGCATCGAGGGAACGATAAGACCAGTGTGGAAGGCAACCAAAGAGCGGACGAAAAAGTAAAGGAAGTCGCGACGAACACTGACCGATCTAGTCCAGCAAAACGACCACCAAAGTACCTGCGCGTTGGTCAACTACCGCTGAGCCTAGTAGCATTGATCCAGGTCAGTATCGCGAAGAAAGGCGGGAAAGGACCTGTTCCAAATCACCGAGCTGTCGTCACCTATCATATCTAATATCGATCAGTTCCTTGCACCTGTCAACTGATGTTTGAACAAACCGACAACTCCCATATTTGGGTTAGGCTTTTTTTGGGGGGTGCGGAGACCTGAGGTGTGTCAATCAGAAAGCTGCGATCCGCGACATACTAGTAGGCCCATTCATTTCAGCTGCTCGACGGAGGTTTCTGCAGTTCACAGTCCTACATCGACGCGGTGACCGTCCTTATCTGGCTACACCACCAAATCAATCGTTCAGAAGGAGCGGTCTAGGGAGCGTAAAGCACGACCGTAGAGCTGAGTCAGTGTGCGAGGAGAGGGAGACCTCATCGGACCTGCGAGATGCGGGGCGTGACGGGTACGACCCAACGGGCTGATGGTGGCGTAGGTGAAGGTACGTGTTATCGGTGGCGCAGCAGACGAGGTATTCCCACGGATCAGCCGAACTACCTTGGACCTTTCGGGCACTCACTAGCACTCTCCGTGTTATCGAATCCCGCCTGGGGATCATGGTGAGGAGAGGAATCCGTGCTGGCTAGTTCCCGTGCACGGGAACACTGATTGCTTTTACTGTCCGTCAAACATTTCCTCCTAGAGTACTACCCTGCTATGCTGGAACGAGCACAGCTTGCACATCAAGTTGGGCGAAAATACGTACCCACCTACTTCCCAACACCGCAGCAGTCCCGTACCTTGTGAAGTTCGTGAACTCAATACTCACTGCCAGACCCTATCTGATTTGCACTTGGGTGAGATACATGAAAGTGAGTAACACCTAGTTCAATATGCATGCATGCTGCAATAACAACTATGACGTGCCGGACAGTATATAAGTTCATCCACCATTCATCCAATAAAAACCATCTCTCCATAAATTACAGGTATAGGTCATTGGACCAGTCTTTGTACTTCTCTGCGACCTCTATCAAACCCCTTCCCTTCTTCTCCGCCATGTCAAGCGCCACCTCATGGAGAGGAAGCCGGATTGGAGGATCTTTCAACCGAGATGCTTTCTCAAACACAACGCATGCTTTCTGTGGATCGCCGTTAACGATTTCACCCGATTGGAAAGTCGCGCGCCATTGAGATCCCAACAGTTCAGGACCTGTGTACGCAGGATGGGAGGGAGCGACATTGCTGTTCATCGTGAAAATTTCTGTGCGGAAAGGTCCGGGCTCGAGGATGGTAATCTATTTGCGTTCAGCTTCCGACCACGGACAAATGTGACCACGAAGGAAGTCGGTCTTACCTTGATGTTCCAGGCAGGGTCCAACTCAGCTACAAGTGCGTCCGTCAATGCTTCAAGAGCGGATTTCCTAATTAAGTTTGAGTCCTGAAAGGTAAACCCGATAAGAGATGCACCTTACGAAGCACTGTAATGTCCAAAACATGGGCGACTCATGATGCCCAGTCCAGATGACATTTGGAGGAGCCTGCCACCTTGAGGCTGGTTAACATCTCTGAAGAATCGTACTGCCTCCCGGCTGACTTGCGCAGCACCCCAGAAGTTGACTTCAAAGATTCCTCGTGCGTCCTCATCATTGACGGATTCCAGCTCCCCGATGATCATCTTCCCTGCGTTGTTGAAGACGACGTCGACACGGCCAAATGCCTCCTGGGCCTTGGCAAAGGCTGCAGAGATCTCGGCATGCAGAGTGACGTCCAATTTGACGACGACGAGACGGGAGGACGGGTATTGGCCACTGAGACCAGATAGCGCCTCGGGATTGAGGAGAGTGGCGACGACCCTGTATTCTTGTTTCAAGAGATACTCGGCCAAGAAGCGACCGAACCCGGTTGCAGCACCTGTGACTACGGCCAGTCAACTCGGATGATATCAATAGAGAGATGAACTCACTGAACCAGACTTTGGATTCTTCCATGGATGTAGTAGACAGAGTGAGTAAGAGTGCTGGTCTACTAGGTGTCTGCTAAAGACAATACAGCGACATGCGACGGCTCTCGAGAGTATTACATAGTCGTTGGCTTGAGTAGGTGGACGGTAGACTAAATATTATTCGCTCACCTTCAGTCGTTAGGATCGCGGTACAACGAGCGTCGTCTAATACCGGCGATGAAGCACGAACTGGTAGAGAACGAAAAAGACCAAGGCGGCGCGGACAACCAATAAGTATGTAAAGGGTTCAATATAATGTTCGATCGTATAACCAATATAACCAAGGAAACGACAATCGTCTTGGCATGGGCCGCGGTCACGTTTCCAACATCTGCGACGACCCGACGCATTTTATCAGCTCAAAAGGCGACTTACTTCAGCATGCTAAAGGACGCCCCAGGTGTGCTGTGGACTACGGCAGCAGGCCATGCAAGCTGTCAATGGGATGGTTTTACAAATGCGTGTCAGCTTAACTTGGTGATCCCCTAACCGAAAGGTAGATCGTGACGGATTACAAATGCGTGTCAGCTTAATTACTGATCCAACCGTAGATCCTCTGATCGTGAGGGGTAAGTCAAAGGTCGTTGAATGACATCGGGCATTGGCTGACTCACCGAGGCTGCGCAGAGCGTTGCGAGCTACCTTCAGGCAAGTAATTAGCAGACCGGATAGCCCATCAAGAAGACTGACTATACATGTGTTGGTCGTGGGAGTCCTTATCCACGGTAACCGGTAACCCACCAAGGATCCGACTCTAACAACCAAGCTGGCAACTTTAGAGGTTTTTTTTAACCAAGAAAAATTCTCCCGGTTCGACTCGAATTTGCAAAAATGGCTAATTAATACGTGTCATCCCCGATTTTGAGTGAAATTTAAACCGCCACCAGATCTTCGTCGTAGATCGAGCTGGTACTTATCCTCCTTGTAGGCGAGGACTTCCCGGAGCGAACTATACTTACCAGACAAGCCCTTAGTAAGTTCCAGGCGGCGGTCTTTTTGTACACGTAACCGCCACGAACCATTGGTGGACAAAGTGGCGGTCACCCCAGTTTTGTGGTTGTCGAAACGTAGATTCTGACGAGGATCTCGGTCTTATAGGTAGCCTTTGAGAAAATCGGGGCCGCAAAGAAAGGATGTTCGATGTTCGCCGGCACCGACCTTGGGCCCGCAGATTTCGAAGTTCTATTCAAATTGGTGAGAATGGTCAACCACATCCGGGCCAAGTCTACCATGTGAGCGCTTGGTCACTTCCGAATTCCATTGATTGATATGCTCAGAATGCATACCTGCTATCTAAATGAGTTGGCTTTACCGAGAGTGTAGCATATGCATGCGTCATGAAGTTTTCCTGTTGCGTTATGAACATATCGAAGTACTCGAAGTAGCGCAAAGATGCGTGCCGTAACTCCGTGACGGCAGGAACAACAATCCCGAGTCGAAGGCGAAGTAGCTTTCGGTGATGCAGTCGATAGTCTCTTGCCGCACCGTGCTAATATCAGTGGGAGCAGAAGGAAGGCAAAAACACCCGCAAATACTAGTCTAAAGTTACGTTGGCACTCGGCGCAAGCTCCACAAGTCTTCTCAACACCGCGTCCGAGTCGCCCAATTATTTTTCGTCCAAGTTCTCTTTAACAACAAAATCTCCGTAAGAATCCCTGCAAGTGTATAGGCAATCGGACGAGTTCTTGTATTTCTCCGCAGTTTCTACAGTGACCGAGCGTTTTCCCTTCTTACCTGTAATCATTCCGAACACCCTTCTGTGAACAGGAAGGCAGGTAAGAAAGTCTTTTAATCGAGATGCATCCCTTCTCAAGCTCGACGCTAGCTTTCCTCAATCGTGCGCTACCTTGAATCCCGGAGAGTCAGGATCTGTAGTACCGCCGGGTCCGCACGCGCGCACGACGTTGCCGATCAAATTGTCTCGCACTTTCCGTGCGGAACGGTCCAGGTTTGAAGAGGGTAATCTGTTTGCATCACGGTGGGGTGTCCATCAGGCAGCACCTTGCCTTGATAATATAAGTTGTATCCAGCTCACCCGCAAGCGCTTCAGTCGACTCGAGAGGATATCGAGAGTACAGAAAATGTTGGAAAACAATTCGTGCTAAACAAGGCAAGATTTACGAGTGAATTTCTGGGTGCTTCGACATGATTTCATAGCGTTTAAGTAGGGGTATGCCTTGCACTGTAGCAGGGGTTTTGATATAAACTGACTCGGACACCAAACCTACGAGAGAGCCTTGACCTTTTCTACTAGCACATTCTTACCCTTTGCCTCACTCTCCTCCATCCGAGCCACGAAAGCGTCGTCGAACCAGCTCCTCACTTTCGTCTTTTGCTTGTCGCTGCCCTCTTCAAGTATCCGCTCCAAGAGCTCGGCAACGACGAAGGCGCCATCGCCCTGAGCGATCGCGAGTGTCGTGTCCCTCTCGACGACCGAGAGAAACAAAGATGCAAACTCCGACGGCGAGAACATGGGCGAGCGTTCAACAGATTGTGCCGAGCGAGAGAAATGACCGCCCTGGAGCAGACTTTTGTACATGCGAGAAGTGTGGGGAAGATCGATCAGATGTGGTCGTGTAGGATCTTCGGACGGGTAAGGGGATGTGAGAGCCTCTGCGAGGGCTTTCATCGCGGATGACTTGTCTATGGGGAGTGTCAGGGTCACGCATGAACGATGAAGGTAAGCAAGAAAAGAAAGCAGACCTCCTTCGGCATACAGCATGATCTCTAGTACGAGCAAGCTTCCACCGGTATCTCTCGCTGACTCCGCACCGTTCTCTGCCACAAACTGGAGAAGTCCCTCGCTGGCGGCTTTCCGTATCTCACTCTCCCTGATTGCGTTGTCCTTTTTGCTTGTTTTCGCGCGTATGTCGTCTGTTTCCGCTATCACAGCGACTTGCGCAGGAGTGAAATGCCTTCGTGAGCGTGGTACTATGAGATGGAAAAGAGTGCGTCTGCCTTGGAGACTCGTTGCGAGTGAGGAGGTGTGCGACGTTATGTCAGAAACAAGAGATTTCGCAGTGAGTTTTGTGTCGCTGGTGAGATGTGTCAATGAGATGCGAACGAAAATGGAACAGAAATCTTACTCGATAACGTCGAGCGCCGTAAATAGCACTAGTTGGGCTTCTTCATCGGTACACATCCGCTCAACGTGGGGCTTCATCACTTTTATGATATGTTTCCGGTCCTGAAATTGTATGTTTGATGCGCAAGTGCAAAAGTATACAGACTAGGAAACCGACCTTTGCCGTCCCGTGCGCGATGAATTCACGTACGGCCCTACTGCCATCCTTGGTGTGCACCATCTCGGCTAAAACATCTTGGCAACTTGCGCAACTGTTAGCGTACTGGACCACACACATAAGCTCAATAACTAACCTTTCGAAGATTTCTCTGCGTAGTTTTTCTTGCTCTGATTCTTCTTCGATGCTATCGACAGCAGTTAAAAACTCCCACAGGGCACGATGCACTATAGCATGTGTAATGGCTCCTTTGTCAGGATTGTTAAATCTGTAGAGTGTTAAATCCAAGCGCTGACGGAAAGTCGGTTGCACCTACATGGTCGTTAGGTTTTCCTTCAAAGCAGCGAGCAAGCGCTTGCGCCTATCACCTCCGACACCATCAAGGAGGCCGCGGAGTCCCTTCTTGGCGGTTTCGATGTCTTGACTAGTAGAGAAAAGCACGGCCTCCTTCCCATAGAAATCCCGCAACAAAATCGAGCGCTCGTACGCATTTGCATACAGTTCAAATGCATCAGCGAGCACACTTGAAGCTTCCCGATGGAGCAAGAGTTTCAGAATATGTGGCTGGAACTCTAGCAGAATCGAAACGCGGTGCACTGGACAAAACCTGATAAGTTTCGTAACCAGAAACTTGGAGGTAGATTCAAAGTTTGAGTATGACGATGACACTTGGATAGTAACACTCACTTTGGAGTACTTGCTCTGAGCTAGCTCCCTATAGTGCCCCTTGAGCTCTCCAGCGACCTGGTCTCTTTCCCTCTGACCTCCATACCTAACAATAGTCTGTATGATCCTGCTAGCGTCGTGCTTGAGCACAATGTCCTTGACTTTTCCCGTCACGATGTCCATAAGATCTCGGACGTGCTTCTGGCGTTCTGTTGAGGAGATATTTTTCTGACGAGCGAGAGACCAGACACGTTTGGCATTGGCGATTAGCTGCGAGTGCGGTTTCGCGGCTTTTCGTTGTTCTTGTAACACGCGCTGGGATTTATGTGATTCTTTAACGACTGATTTATGCTGCGCATTAGTGATGAGAACCGCGAAGGCACCGAGGAACGGACCGAATGTGTCTTTTGACAGCCCATCGTCCACCTCCATCTCATCCTTGTCAGGGCTCTCTTCCGCGTTCTCCTCTCCACTCTCCACATCGCCGGACTCGTCATCGACGTCTTCTTCGTTTATCTCCTTGACTGGGTGTGTCACGGGCTGCTTCCGCTTTTTGACACTTTCATCACCATGCTTGGGTGTCGCCTGCTTTGAGATACGACCTTTCTTAGCTGCTGGGCCATCTTGGGATGGCGCAAATCTTTTTCTTGTGATCTTCTGAACAGCTGGCATCGTACTCGGCTCTACAACTGAGAGTGTAACGGATCTCCGGCTTGCTTGCTTGCAACTATTGATTTCTGTAGCACGTGACCTTCGCTTCGATCGCGCCGATGATTGCAAGCTTAAGATAGGCCAGAATTTCCCCGGTCACGAGCTCTAAGCAACCAGCCTAGCGCAGGTCACTCCCCATCTGTGTTGCTCTATTAATTAATAAGTGGGCATCCATCGCCGCGATAGCTCAGCTGGGAGAGCAGCAGGCTAAGCATGTAAGCTCGAAGGATTTCCAGAGGTCCCATGTTCAATCCGGCATCTTTGTTCATTTTTGACGATCCTGTCGGTGTCAGGCCACAAGTACCCGCGAGGTTTCTGGATCCGAGAAGCAGAAGCGGTTTCTGAGTCTACGCGTCGAAGAGTGAGCGAGTCGGTGATGCCTCCGTTGACCGCCTCGGGTTTTGCCGGGTGAATTTGCCACACGTCATGTGCGTTCGACCGCGTTTCGTTTCTTGTCCTGTCAAGATCGTCGTCTTCTTTGGTGACTTCTCATATATTGAGTTCAAGCCAATCATAATATCTCCCTCGGCATATGGCCATACGCGGAGGACACCCTCTGGCAAGTTGACACATACAAGCTCGCCAGCAGCTCACAATATTCACGCGAGTTCGTTTGAATGGCGTAGTGGGACTGCTGACGACGTTCCGACCGGATCATGTTGGTGTTCCTTCTCCCCGAACTGTCGCTTCTCTGGATCGGTAAGGTTCTGACACTTATATGGATCCTGGCGCTACCCACCATTTCACGGTCAGTGCATCCGGAAAATGATGTGACTATTTCGAGGGTTAACCTACAGGGTAAACGATACCGCCTGAAAGACCGGGAACCCGTAAGCTGGGTTGACGTGAGGGGCACCGTCCAAACTCACCCCATCGCTTTAAAGGCTGCATCCCCATTCTGATTGTCACGTCCGTAAACGTCACTCTCTTCTCCCTTCGTTATCGTCACACGTCCCCCATGCCATCCCCGACGTCGACGTTCGCGACGCTCAAAGCCCTCCATCTCATCATCGCCGACGCCTTGGACGACATACAGCGCGTCTTTGCGCAAAACAGCCTGCCTGACACCCCTTCATCTCCTCCCTCGCAGTGCTCCTCCCCTGTCTACCCAAGTTCCCCATCCCCATCCCCGACCACGTCTCCGTTCCCCACCACCCCGCCTGCCTCTTTCCCTCCAACGCCCCTCTCGGCCACATTTCCTTCTCCCCCACACACCGACACGGGCGTCCCACTTGTGGACTATCCTTCTCCCGACTTGCCTCTTGCCCCCAACTCACACAGCGAGCAGCTCGCACTCCACCCAGATGCTGCTGCTGCTGCTTCCAGGATCGTCGCTGCATGTGGACAAATATCGAATATCGTTCACAAGCCATTCTTGTCCCTTTGCGATGCAATAATGAGCGTGTGTACCTTCATATTTATGCGATGCATCTTTGCCACTGACGTTCATCCGTTACTGATTTCCGGTGCATATATGCGCGTTTTGTCTTATCCGAATCACTGTTTTCATTTGCATCAGTACAACCTCCCAGCATGTATGCGCCTTGTTGAACACCTTCACGTCGCGGAAATTATCCGGGAGGGTGAAGAGAACAGGCAGCGTTGTCTCGCCACTGGCCAAGATCCATCAGTTCCGCTTTCTGCTCCAAAGGTAGACCTAAATTTTGGACTGAGTAGACCACTTTCGACTACGTTGACATGCGATGCCGTTGACATTCGGATACCCGCCGGAATGCAATGGATGTATGGCTCTCGTGCACACAAAGGCGCCGGTATGTCTTCCATCTCCCCGTATCCAGCCTTCAGGTATTGATCTCATGACGCTACGTGGTTTGGTTGTTTCCGCCGCATCAATTCCTCCTTCTCAAAGAAGGCTTGCACGTCGCCGACATCACGAACGTGATATGTTCCTATGCGGGTAACAATTATGTCGACCCCAGTGACCTGGGTAAGTTTCCAATGAATCGGAGCTGATGTTCCTTCTTACCCATCTTTACGAATCCTAACGCTATTGTCGGGCAGTGCATGCTCTCCGATTGCTCTCGACACACCATATCTTCCGAGAGACGGCTCCGGATACCTTTGCACTCACCAGGGTAGCAAGCCTTCTCGACAGTGGAAAAAGTGTCAAGGCCGTGTTCTCAAAGTCGGTGTTCTGCTTCTTGGTTGCTTGTTTGATTTGGATCTGATACGCTGTAGCCCGGAGACCAAGTACGATGATACTGGTGGAACACCTGCGTTTGTCGCGTTAACGTAAGTCGCCTTGAGAGATCTGGTAGCATGTATGCGCCTCGATGGGTCTGGTTCCTACGAGCGATTGTTGACGATATCTTTCTGATCATCAGCACCGACGAACTCTTTAAATCCGCTGCTTACCTCACCGAAGCATTCACTGGTGTTCAGCTTCCAACACTGGCGTCCACTCCAAACCCATCTTCCCTTGCCGACGGAGCCTTATCTGGGACAACCACGATTCCATCGAGATCCAGTTATGTTATGAATGATCCCGCCTCTTCTGCTCCCACCGCGCGTTCCTCAAGCGCCCTCACACACATCGTATACCCAGAGAATGAATACGTTCAACCACCTTCCCGCTCGCTTCTGTCAACAGAATCACTTGAAAGCGATAGATTGCACACTCTTGCAACGGGTGTCCCGATCCCCTCCCAACCGCTTGTGGTTGAGCCCTCAACACCTCCTACTCGCCTAAGCCCAGTCGAAGCTTCAATACAAATGGAGAAGGACTGTCTGCATTCTGGTGACGCAGCTAAACCGGAGAAACTCCTTGCGTTCAATCTGGCGTTCCGCACCCATGCACCGCTCTTCGAATGGCTGGGGAATGGAGGTGAAGACCCACTCGGAGGAACAGGGAAAGCGGCCAGCATACCTACCACGACGAAGATGGGAGGCATGATACGCGGTGACATGCAACTTGCGGCGCCCAGTAATGCACCCGACTGTGTGCCACGAAAGTCATTTAGACTTCAGCGTTTCTCAAAGGCAATGATGGCAACGGCTGGGTGGGAGGCACCTAAGGCAATCTTGAGTGGTAAGTTGTTGACGCATGTTTCACGCGTGATCGTTCCATTCGATACTGACCTCGCTATCAGGATTCGACTGGTATTCCCTTCCAAAGGGCTCTACTATAGTCGACGTTGGTGGCGGAATCGGAAGCACTACAATGATTCTCGCCCGTGCCCTCAACGACCCAAGGGTTGATTCGCTCAAGAAGCATGACGGTACTCATAGCGAAGGAGTGCAATCTACGGTTCCTCGCTACAGCTCCAAGTTTCCAAGCGATTCTCCGCTCATAGCGAGCGATGAGCCACGAAATAATACTGCAGCTAAGAACGACGCGAACCTCCGCTTCGTTGTGCAGGATAAATCTCTAGTCACTGCACTTGGCATTGAGGCATGGCGTTCCAAATGCCCTGAGATGCTTGAAAGTGGTCAGGTCGTATTTCAAGGTGTGTATATGCGTTTTCGCGTTCTAAGCGCGGGCTAATGAGTCTCCGGTATTCGACATAGATCAGGACTTCTTCGACCCACAGCCGCATTTCGAACCTCCTCACCTAACGAGACATCCCGCGGTCTACCTTTTGCGTGTTATCCTCCATGACTGGCCGGACGAGCTTGCACGACGCATCTTGATCAACCTTCGAGTTGCATCGAACCCGGACACACGGTTAGTCATTGCCGAGCATGTCCTTCCGCTGGCGTGTGTCGATGAGGACGTTCTTAACCATGTGAACACCGAGGCATGTGAGGGAAGCAGTACGGAAGAATGGACACTCAACTCAGTACTCGCAAATATTGAAGGTGCCGAGCGTACTCTTGTACCTCCTCCCCTGTTATCCAACTTGGGGAAAGCGAGCGCAAATGCTTATTGGATGGATCTAGTTGTAGGTCGTACTTCTCTTACCGTTCTTCATTGCGCTTCTCACCACTTCTAGATGCATATCTCGCTCAACGGAAAAGAGCGTACCCTTCGCGAGTTCTGTGCGTTGGCTCTCTCTGCAGGCTGGCGTATTACGCGCATAACCCGTCCTGAAGGCTCGTTATTCGCGTATCTTGTCTGCGAGCCAATCACGCTACCGGATGATGCTCAGGCAATTTACAACGCTGTAGTCCTGTCTTCCGAGCTCTCCACCGTCGTCGTTGTACCCTCTGACGAGCCCGCGCATCGCTCTCATGTGGAACCATCTCGTCATAAGCGGCTACCGGCACGGCCAGTGTCGCTATTACCCTCCCCTATCCTTGAACGTTCATCATCACGTTGCGGTACACCGACCTTCGGGTCGCGTATACTGTTGCCAGAAGATGAAGAGCTTCAAAGTCTAAGACCCAGAGGTGCTGGGGCAGCTAAGAGGTGGCTCAAATCCAAAGGGTTAGGTGTGCGTAGCGTCGTGATGCAGAAGGCGGAGAAACAGAGAGAAGAACAAAACTTGTCAAAAGGTGCCTCAGCGCGAGACAACAATGATGGACAGAGCGGGGTCCCTGCCTCTGCATCTCATGTACGTGTATGGTGGAAGAAGTCCCCTCCAAACTCCACCAGTAATAGTAGCACCGCGGTCCACGAGTTGAATGGCGAAGTACCAGAACATCGTGCCATCGGACGAGGGCGGCGAGGGACCTTCAAATCGAGCGACAGCCCTTCCACGCCAAGTCCACGTGTATCACCGAGTCATCAAAGCTGGCCGAGTACAGATTCCGCCGCCCCGCCAATACCAGAAGTCAGTCCACCTATGCCTCGCACCCGTCGGCCGAGTGTCGCAAGTATTACCCGGAAACTATCTTTTGCTACGTTTGGTCGTAGACCGAGCGTCGCGGACATCCCCGAGCCTTTGCCGGCGCTGCCACGCAGCGCAACACTGACGAAGCTTGCTCCTCCACCAACCCTGCAAGGTGATACCGGGCGGAGCCTGAAGCATTTGCCTAGTTTGCCAACGCTCGAACGCAGCGAGGTGACCACTAGGACAATAGCGGGGCAGCCAGCCATCCCCCGACGCCCAAGTCTCAGTTTCGCAAGTCAGGCACCACCTGCGCAACCTGTCCAGTCCGTCCTTGCGCGTCGTCCTGACATGACAGAACCGCCCAAGTCGAGCATCCTCAAGTCCCGTACTACAAGATCGTATGCGAGTAAACAGAGTTCTCCGGACATGGGACAATCAGCAGAACCAACGCCAATTATCCAACGTCAG
The DNA here is from genome assembly GCA_038092915.1 of Boletus pseudopeckii. Classification (NCBI taxonomy): domain Eukaryota; kingdom Fungi; phylum Basidiomycota; class Agaricomycetes; order Boletales; family Boletaceae; genus Boletus; species Boletus pseudopeckii. Next base: position 25,448 of record JBBPRH010000131.1, read on the forward strand.
CGCAGACTGACACTCTCCAACTCGCCTGGTGTGTCGCCGAGAACCCAGGCGCAGAGTCCTGGCAGTGTACTAAGCGTTAGCGTGCCGCCCGATTCTGCGGGGGCTGAGGTGAGGCGTATTCCGAGCGTGCCCAAGTTACCTCGTCGTCTTAGCATCCCGATGTTGCGGCGCAAGCAAAGTCAGTCTATCATTCGAGACGGAGAGAACGATCGGGGTTAGATGGGACCGCCATGCTTTTTTTTTTTTTTTTTTTGGTTCGTGGTCGGATTGACGGGGAGTACGATGATGCGTGTCTGCTATGATATTATATTACTCGGGTCCTGTACGATAGTGGTGGTAATCGTGACTGGCCAAGTTACGGAGTGAGTGCATTGATTTTCGGGGATCCCATCAGTATGAGCATCGGCTGGTTGACAAAACTTGAACCGACTTGACCCAAGAAGCCGTCTAACGAAACCACCCACATACCTTGCAATGATTTCGACTCTCGTCACCCTGACAGTGCTTCAATAACAAGGACACCCTGGCATTTTCCTACTGCAATTTCAGAGACGACCGGCGGTCGACGAGTGCCGCAGGAGCAACACGCTCCCTTTTCTCACAAGTACAGGCAGAGGACCCACCACATTGGTCAACGACTTGCGTGAGATCGACATCGATAGTGATGTCGAGACGAAAGTCCATGGATCAGACCAGCTGCGATGTTCATCGGCACGATATTCGAACCAAGCGCGCAACGAAGTTGAACGTGATAATTTAAATATCACGGATCAAAAATACAGGAATATCACCTTATCAGATTCCTTCTCACAACTCTAGTAGTCGTAAAAAACTAGCGCCCTAACCTCGATGGACTCTCTAAGAGGCACTCCCTCGGGACTATTCGGGTCCTGGAATCCAGTGTGCGGAGCAAGGATAGCCACACTTCCATCTTGCACGGAATCGAAGCTGAACGTGTCTCTGTCACAACTTCCTCCCACAAGCCGAGGGAGAGAGAGATACATACCATTTGATCAAAGCAAATTCATCCGGCTCCATCCCCCTCATGTACTTCCATTTGTGTCCCTCGTTAAACTTGACCCCATATGTCTCTCCCTCGCGATTTGGGTAAACAAGCGCAACGGGCATGAGATCCTTCTTCACGTCAACACTGCGGAAGTCGCAGAATGCGAGGGGCCAATCAAGCGCAGCGTGTGAGATAGGACGCCACAGGTTGATAATCTGAAAACGCCGTTTGAGTAACGCGGGTGCATCGGAAGGGAGGTGGCGGTGAACGCGGGCAATAGATGACGCTGTCGTCTGGTCTACGTGCACGAGAGTGACAGGCTGACGTGTCTGGGGACTGTCATCTGCTTGCCCGGGCCGACGGCGGCGAATTGCTAGCGTCCATATAATTAACAGCGCCATCACAGAGGGACGAGATACATTGACAAACTCACTGTGGTCAAAGATAACGGCGCTGCTCGCCCCAGTGAGCTTCTTGATAAGCTCGATACATTCAGGGTAGTACTCTGTTTCAATATCTTTATCGTCTAGAAAGCGAGTGTGCTGTGAAGCTTCCTTTCCAAGCTGGAAACCAGCATTGTCAAGTTTGTATTGGTCCTCCGACCCGCGGACGTTCTCGATATCGACGACGTGGCGATCTTCAACCCAGTTGCGACCATGTTTACCTGTGTTGGTGTCTGCATTGATGTTGCTAAATGGCCGAGAGCCGTCGATAGGGGGAAGGAAGTAGTTGAGGGAACCAGTCGTCGCGTAGTTGGTCGAAGACATGATTGACAGGGACAAGCGTTCCGCGGGATGCCTGATCAGAGGCTGCGTCCTCCGGTATTATATATACTTGGGGTCATGCGACTCATCAGTTTTCGATCGATGGGAATATTAATGTGCGCGCTTACCATTTGGATCTGGCCACCAGTTGGCTTATAAATGCCAGTGGGCGAGGAAGTACCTCATGGGAAACGATGTCACTCTGCTGACAGACGGTGATAGATAACTTAGCTATCACCTGGAGGAACTCTATGAGTAAGACTTGCTGAGCTCTTGTTCGCGCCGCGCGACGCACACAAGCGCCAAGTTGGAGAAAAGGAGAAGACAAACTTTCGAGCTTTCGAACACTCCCAAATAGCTCAAACATCTGAGTTTTGGATTCTCCAAACTTTTGTGACCGTCAGAACCATTGTCTTGCGGAGTAGGAGCTGAGAGTATGGGAGTTATATATATTGGCTCTCTCTCATCTCTGTTTGAAGAGACGCAGCCTCGTTTGGAACTTCCAGCGCGCCGGTCACCGACTTAGTGAGAGGCGCACCAAGTTGGCAGGGATTCAAAAGCAATCAGCATCTAAAAGTTGGGAGTTAGGGATGCGTAGCGTCGTGATGCAGATGGCGGAGAAACAGACAAAACTTGTCAAAAGGTGCCTCAGCGCGAGACAACAATGATGAGCGGGGTCCCTGCCTCTGCATCTCATGTACGTGTATGGTGGAAGAAGTCCCCTCCAAACTCCACCAGTAATACTAGTAGCATCGCGGTCCACGAATTGAGTGGCGAAGTACCAGAACATCGTGCCATCGAACGAGGGCGGCGAGGGACCTTCAAATCGAGCGACAGCCCTTCCACTGGCACGCCAAGTCCGCGTGTATCACCAAGTTATCAGTACCCGTCGGCCGAGTGTTAAACTATCGTTTACCACGTACTGAGTGCCCCGAGCCTTTCAACTGGCGCTACCACCCAGCGCAACTCTGACGAAGCTTGCTCCCCACCAACCCTGCAAGGTGACACTGGGCGGAGTCTGAAGCATTTGTCTAGTTTGCCGACGCTCGGTCGCAGCGAGGTCACCACTAGGATAACAGCGGGGCAGCCAGCCATCCCGCGACGGCCAAGTCTCAGTTTTGCATGTCCACTCCGTCCATCCGCGTCGCCCTGACATCACAGAACCGCCCAAGTCGAGCATCCTCAAGTCCCGTACAAGATCGTATGCGAGTAAACAGAGTTCTCCGGACATGGGGTAATCAGAGAACCAACGCCAGTTACCCAACGTCAGCGCAGACTAACGCTCTCCAACTCGCCTGGCCAGGCGCAGAGTCCTGGCAGTGTACTAAGCGTTCCGCCCGATTCTGCGGGCACTGAAGTGAGGCGTTTTCCGAGCGTCCAAGTTACCTCGTCGTCTTAGCATCCCGTTGTTGCGGCGCAAGCAAAGTCAGTCTATCATTCAAGACGGAGAGAACGGGGGTTAGATGGGTTGCCGATGATCGCCATACTTTTTTTTTTGGTTCGTGGTCAGATTGACAGGGAATACGATAATGCATGTCTGCTATGATATTACTCACTGAGGTCCTGTACGATAACTAGTGGTGATTGGTGGTAATTGTGACTAGCCAAGTTACAGAGTGAGAGCACTGACTTTCGGGGATCCCATCCCGCCGTCATCAATGGGGCTGTACGAGCGTAGAGACGTTGAATATATTACTCCCTGCTCTCTACAACTGGGTAGTCGTGGGATGTGACTCTTCGTCCGAGTCGCCAGCCAGGTCATCAATGGCAGCTTGGTCTCTGTTACGTCGATCTCAATGGCACAGACTGTATGGGCGGACATCGAGCTACATGTCCCCGCGAGGTTGAGAGCCACACACGACCGAGGATTCCTTGATGGCATCCTCGTCGTCAGACTTGTCGTGCTCGCCGCCGACCTCATAAAATTGGAACCCAGCGTGAGATCGGCATTGATGATGATGTCGAGACGTGATCCGTCCAAAGGAGATAGGAAGTACTGTAGACAAGTCATGCAGGAACCCGTACGTACTTTCAAATTTCAGACATTGTTCTGTTGCTTCTTGGAGTGCGCGTCTGAACTGGAAGAGTCCATGGATCAGATCAGCTGCGATGTTCATCGGCACAGTTCAAACCAAGCGCGCAATAAATTTGAACGTGATATCATGAACGAAAATGCAGGAATATCACCTTATCAGATTCCCTCTCATGACTCTAGTAGTCGTAGAAAACTAGCGCCCTAACCTCGATGGAGACTCTAGGAGGCACTCCCTCGGGGCTATTCAGGTCCTGGAATCCAGTGTGCGGAGCAAGGATAGCCACACTTCCATCTTGCACGGAATCGAAGCTGAACGTCTCTTTGTCACAACCTCCTCCCATAAGCCGAGGAGAGAGACACATACCATTTGATCAAAGCAAATTCATCCGGCTCCATCCCCCTCATGTACTTCCATTTGTGTCGCTCATTAAACTTGACGCCATATGCCTCTCCCTCGCCATTTGGGTAAACGAGCGCAACGGGCATGAGATCCTTCTTCACGTCAACACTACGGAAGTCGCAGAATGCGAGGGGCCAATCAAGCGCAGCGTGTGAGATAGGACGCCACAGGTTGATAATCTGAAAACGCCGTTTGAGTAACGCGGGTGCATTGGAAGGGAGGCGGCGGTGAACGCGGGCAATGGATGACGCTGTCGTCTGGTCTACGTGCACGCGAGTGACCGGCTGACGTGTCTTGAGACTGTCATCTACTTGCCCGGGCCGACGGCTGCGAATCGCTAGCGTCCATATAGTCAACAGCGCCATCATAGACAGACGAGGTTCAGTAACAAACTCACCGTGGTGGAAGATAACGGCGCTGCTCGCCCCAGTGAGCTTCTTGATAAGCTCGATACATTCAGGATAGTACTCTGCTTCAATCTCTTTATTGTCCAGAAAGCGAGTGTGCTGTGAAGCTTCCTTTCCAAGCTGGAAACCAGCATTGTCAAGTTTGTATTGGTCCTCCGACCCGCGGACGTTCTCGATATCGACGACATGGCGATCTTTAACCCAGTTGCGACCACGTCCTGTGTTGGTGTCTGCATTGATGTTGCTGTATGGCCGAGAGCCGTCGACAGGGGGAAGGAAGTAGTTGAGGGAACCAGTCGTCGCGTAGTTGGTCGAAGACATGATTGACAGGGACAAGTTTTCCGCGGGATGCCTAATCAGAGACTGCGTCCTCCGGTATTATATATTATATACTTGGGGTCATGCGACACATCGGTTATCAATCGATGGGAATATCAATGTGCTCGCTTACCATTTGGCCACCAGTTGGCTTGTAAATGCCAGTGGGCGGGGAAGTACCTCATGGGAAACGAAGTCAATCTGCTGACAGACGGTGATAGATAACTTAGCTATCACCTAGAGGACGGCCAGGAACTCTGCGAGTAAAACCTGCCGAGCTCTCGTTCGCGCCGCGCGACGCACACAAGCGCCAAGTTAGAGAAAAGGAGAAGCCTACAAGCTTTCGAGCACTCCCAAATAGCTCAAACATCCAAGTTTTGGATTCTCCAAACTTTGTGACCGCCAGAACCATTGTCTTGCGGGGTAGGAGCTGAGAGTATGGGAGTTGTATATATTGGCTCTCTCTCATCTCTGTTTGAAGAGACGCAGCCTCGTTTGGAACTTCCAGCGCGCCGGTCACCGACCTCATTGGAGGCGCACCAAGTTGGCAGGGAATCAAAAGCAATAGTCCATCTGCAAACTTCACGAGTAACGTTATCGCTACACGACTGTTGAACAACCCTTTCGCTACCAGCAAGCCCTCTCATTGGCTGACGAGCATCTAACCGATCCCAAAAAGTGTCTTACAGCACGATTTATATGCTAACCCTGTTATATTTTGTTGCGCAACAGTTTGCGCAACATTTTCGGATTCCTCAGGCTAGTTACTTAGTAGGGTAGTTCAATTGAACTACCCTAGTAGTAGTAACTCGCTGATCTTCGAAACACCGCGTTCGGACACAGCTTTAGATAATAGCAAGCACAAACAACGCCGGCCGAGTCAATTGTGCGACAACAAGAACTTGAACTTGAAGAAGTGATGAACCATTGCGCCGGTTCGCTGTGGTCCTCCAAAATCAACACAACCCCGCCTCGAAGATAGAATATACAGCTCTTACATTCGAATGACAGGAGGACTTTGCAAACGCGTTCATGGCCAAGTTACGTGAGAGTACGTTAACACCCGCAAGTTGTCACACATCGATATTAAATATTGCTCTAAAGCGTGGTACGACCAGTCCTTTACATCATGCTCGATGGGCCACCGTCTCTGCCCATCGGGTTTGTGGCGCTCCTTCAGCCTGTAGAAGCCAACCAATTGACGTGTTTTCTTCAGTTTCTGATCAAATAGCCACGAAGCCCACGGCCTGCCAGGTCAGTCCATTCAAATAATTGTGATTGTGATGTGACTTTCCAAACGTCCCGCTTGTCGTTATATTTTCGTTAATCGCCGTCAGGGTGACCCAGTCTCAAGCCATATCGGAGTTCGCCCCTTTTACGCGCTGCGAGGTGTATAAAAGCCGCACCCAGACGACTTCTCTTTCCCCAGTTCCGTCTCGTCTTCGTCTGTTCACTCCACCCGTCACTCTTTACAACTCGTTCACAATGCGCGTCCTCTCTTTTATCCCTGCTATCCTCTTGGCCGCTGCTGGCTTCGTTGCTGCCGCACCCGCCTCCGCCCCTGCTGACACCTCTTGTGTCTCCAACCCTTCGGGTGGCAATGGCAATGGCAATGGTAACGATGCTGCTCTTCAACCTGTGATCTCCATCATCGCCAATGCGACTACCTACATTCAGCCTCTGAGTGGACAACTTGGTATGTTGTTCGTTGTATTCCTGTTCAGTGTTACTCATCAAACGCATAGCGGGCCTGAAGGGCGACTCCTGCACCCCTGATGCTGTCTCTGTCGTTCTGGTCCAAATCAATGCTGTCGTGTCGACTTGTGTTGCTCAACTCCAGGCTGCTGCCACGGTCGATTTGACTGGCCTTGACCTCACCAATCTCTGCATCACCATCTACGGCCTCCTGAGTGTAAGTGATCTGAAACTGAGTGTTCGTCCACTTCTCAATTTCCGCTTAATTTCAGCTCGTCCTCACGGTTTTGAACTCATTGGTTACGATCGTTATCTACCTCGGTGCAGATGCTGTTGGGACAATCCAGACCGTGCTTACCAACCTGCTGTATGTTGTTGCTATTGTGTTGTCATTCATTCCATGGACTGACATCTTTATCTTCCAGGGATAACGTTACCAGCCTTGTGGGATGCCTCAAGGTATTTGCCGATGCTTCCGTCTACGGTGTTCTTGGTCCTGTGAACTCCCTCGTGTGCGGAGGTGTCAACCTCCTCCTTTCTCTCGTCGTTGGGGTCACCGTTGCGGCTGGCCACTAAGCTGGTCATATTCTACCTTAGTAACCTCTGGTGCATGGCGAACTTGTAGTGCCGGGTGTCATCTTTAGTATGCTTTCATTAATAAAATAGTCCTATAGCATTGTGACCTGTGTGACTTCCATCATTGATTTAGAGCATCATTGAGTACCGAATCATGATTGATATTGAGGTGGCTGGCTACTACTGTTTCGTTTACCGGATCACGTCGACAGACGGATGAGATGTGGTGCTTGGCTTCATGTGCTGAGGCAAATTTTTATACCTTCGACTCCTGAGTCAGGTTCAATCTAACATCCGAACTTGTTCACTAGGTGTTACACCAAGATCTCCTGCAACAAGCAGTCAGCAAAGAGTGGTCTTCAGTGAAATATTATACCACGGAATCCGGGAGATTCTGTTATCCAGAACCCACTGGCACAAACGTGAATAGGTAAAATTCGATTATTATTGTTGTTATTATTTTCCGAGGCTAGTGCAGCCCAGCTGTTTCCATTCACACCCACAGAGTTGCTTCGTGTGAGACAAAAACCATCGAATCAGTATAACTTAGCGCTGTTTCGTCCTCTCTCGCTATCTACTTGTTTTCTTTCCCACCAGGCCTGGGAGTTCAAGGACATTTATGCGGACAGCAGCGGACTCGAATGCCCGGGTTAATCGCATTACTAAGGGCCATTACCTCGGAAATTCCATCTTGTCCCGAAATTTCGCATGTTGCCTGGGGACATTTTTATCAGACTGGACTTAAAGGCTGAGGAATGGTGGACCTCGGAGCACCCCTCAGTTTATCCTCTCTTCCACCAGCCCCCCTTGATCAGTTTTAACGATGTCAGCTGAAGCCCAGCTCGAAGCTCTCCTCGAGATAATCAACACGTCGGCTCGCCAAGCAATTGCCGAGTACAAGAAAGGTGGTGACGATGTCCCTACGATCCACTCGAAGGGATATCACCCCATTGATCTTGCAACTGATACCGTGGCGCTAAAGAAGGCTGTGAGACTGCTCGAGGGTGCCTGCCAGCAGCTATGTGCGTCATTGGCACCACCTCAACACACTCTTCAGAATGTGAGTTGCATATCGGAGAAATTTCGACGGGGAATGACTGAGCGGTCTTTACACCACCAAAGTATGCAATGTCTTACGACTGGGCATGTGTGGCCGTCGTTATCCGTGCCAAGATCGCGGATGCACTGGAGAAGTACCCAAAGGGTCTTCATGTCGATGAGCTTGGAAAGCTGGTCAATTTGGAGAAAGGGAAACTTGCTCGCGTGCTTCGTCTCCTGGCGACCAAGGGGTGCTTCACTGAAGGTAAGGATTTTTTTCCCCACCCAGCGCACTTCACATCTCGTATCTCGCAACTCATTTCCGATCTCAGTCGAGCCAAATATTTTTGCCAACAACCGTATCTCACTTGTTACACTCTCGAATTCCAACCCCGGCGCTCTTTCGCGTATCGTGGCAGAGGATGTCTCCAAAGGTGCAGTTGTATTGTACGAAACGATGACAGAACCAGAGTATGCGACAAGCTATGATCCGGAAAAGGCACCCTTGATCTATGCACTCAAACAGAAGGGTTTCGAGGGTGGTTGGTTTGATTGGATGAAGCAGGACGTAAGCTGATTCCTCTTGATGATTTTCTGTCGTTTCGGTGTGTCTGTTTGCTGACCTTGTGGTATTTTCAGGCCGAGAGACGTGAAGTAGGAGGTTTAGTCATCATTTTATGGATCAGTGTCTCATATGCTTGAGTAGAACTACCACCGTGCTATGTTCGGACTTGGCACAATCATGGGCTCTCTCTCCGTTTTGCATCGTAAGCGGATAGTCCCTTGTTTTCCTGCCGGCCGTCACTTCATTATTTCACAGACTATCCATGGAATGAAGTGAAGAGTGTTTGCGATGTCGGTGCCAGTTTTGGGACATTTTCCGTGCCTCTTTCGAAAATGTACCCCCACCTGAAAATCATTGATCAAGACTTGCCCGAGGTTTTGGCTCAGGCCAAGGATGTGAGGACATGTGCTCTTGTCTTTTAATCGGCTCGTCTGTGCATCACAAGACGACTGTTCTCACGTCCATGTGACAACTACAGAGAGCTAACTTTGTCGCATAACATAGATCTGGGTCAAGGACGCGCCTGAGGCACTGCAAAACAACCAGGTTGAGCTCATTCCTCTCAACTTCTTCGAAGAAACTCCCGTAAAGGGCCTAGACGTGTACTATGTATGTGTTGGTTCTCTTGGCTTTCCTTCGGATCTGACGGTTTTTGGTTTTGATGTTCATTTAGCTCCGTAACATCATTCACGACTGGCCTGACGCGGAGGCTGCGATTATCATGAGGAACCTGAGGCAGGCTATGGCTCCCCATAGTCGGTTGTTGATCCGTACGTTCCTGCTTCCATTACTGTTCTTTCCACACTGATTGTCTCTTCGACCTGATATCCTTCGTTGCAAATAGACGACTACGTATTGACCCCTGCCACTGGCGATCCCAGTGCGGGATCAATCAAGGCAGATGTTGCACCCAAACCGTTATTGCCTAACTTTGGGAACGGGAACAACCGGATGTATCAACAAGACCTGAACATGTGGTTTGTACATAATGCGAAAGAGAGAACGCTGGATGATTCGATTGCGCTGGGGTGAGTTGCTGACCTCGCGTTGTCATGACCTGTTCCCGTTTGGTCCAGCATTGCTGACGGACGTATCTTTACAGGGCTGCAGCTGGCCTGCGGTTGGAGAAGATGTATGATCTTGCCGAGGCTGCGGTGCTCGAGTTTAGGGTGGCTGCCTGATCGAGAGGGTCACCATTCGTATATCCATGTTCGAAGTTCCCTATGAGAACCCCCTGCTTACCACCCAACGGCAGGGCTGTATTTCTAGTTTCAATTCTGCGCATAATCGCACTCACACGCATCGAATACGCATGTATTATCGGGACGGACTCTCGGAGCCCTCAACGGGCATAGATACACTAGGCGAATAGTTTAACGCAATTCAACACCGTCATTTGCCATAGTTCACTTGCTTTGTTGAGAGTGAGATACTATCAGTGTCGTCATAACCGGACATTGGATGGAATGAATGTGGCAGACGCCACCCGTGGTCCTCAGTGTCTGAGTGGAGTGACTGCACAAGGTCAGGATTACGATCCGGGATCTCTGAGTCGTAGGTATTCCTAGCGGGCGTGTACGTTCAAGCAATATTGTAAGAGTAAAAAGAACAGTGGAAGCGATCGTCTCCCTATTTTCAAAGAGTAAATGTGCCGGTTTAAGGATAGATCTATTGACTTAGGATAGTGCGAACAAAAGATTCATAGTTGACATTGCCATCGCTGCAAGGCATGTCAGAGCAGGTCAATGAGATGATATCACGATGCACCTTCCAATCTGTACTCCCTTGAGCAATTCGTCCACCTCCTCGTCCGACATCTTCTCCCCGAGCTGAGTTAGCACATATCTGAGCTCTCCAGCGCCAATGAAGCCGTTTCCCTCCTTATCAAACACCTGGAACCCCCGAATGAACTCATCTATACCGACCGTAAGCCAACCCTTGCTCCGATCCCTGCACAAGGACCTCACCTGGTGTTCCTGCGGGCTTGAAACCGTCAGGTCGATTGAGGATCGCCAAGAAAGTCTTGTAGTCCACTTCTCGCGGTGCAGAGGCGACGATATCTGCGACCTCGGCCTGCGTTGGGTTCTGCCCCAGCGCGCGGAGGAGATCGCCAAGGGTCTCCCTCGGGACGCCACCTGTGCCCTTCTTGTCGAAGAGCGCGAACGCCTCCTTGTACTCTGCGTCGAAGCCGGTCAATTGAGACGAACCTGGGAGACGACGTCGACTTGGAGGTACCTGAGTTGTCGCTCTGCATTTGACTTGATACTTTGGCAACGTATTGACTGCCGACGAGCGTAACGGTAAAGCAGGCCTGTTCTATGTATGTATTATTGTAACAGGGGGGTAAATTAGCACTGATTTAACGGTAAATTACGAAAAAAAAATCCATTTTCGTTGTGAATTAGCGTTAAATAGGTATGTTTTCTACCAAGTATCCCACAGCTTCAATGCCATTTTCGATGATGTTTTGACGACTTCCCCCCTCAGCAGCTGCCTGGAATGTGTTTCATCAAATTCATCCCCGTCACCACGGTCGATGACAGACGCCGTCCTGGGTCGTCTATCCCTGCCGGTCCGGATGGTCAGCCTGGGTTTGCGACCACTACTACCTTGGTCCTTGACGCCGAGACATTGCCCGTGAATGGTGTTTGCACGAGGCCAATCTTTACTTCAATATAAGTCAATTGCTTTCCAGCCAACCAGTACCAGTAGCCACCATTCTACTTAACGCATCAATTGACACAGACAACATGGTGGGTATGACAAAACTCACCGTAGCTAAACAAAGGCCTTGAACGCTTGATAGTACTGGAGAATGGCAGTGCGGTTCTCCAATGGTCTCATCCCTTCACTGTTACGACGTGGAAGTCGTGGGGTATGACGATAAACTACGACTGTGTTGGTGGGAAAAGTTCCACCCATAACAGCATCATTGAGTTCGGTGGTAATTTTTATCTTGTAGAAGGTGGGAGAGGTTCCGACAAGCGTGATTCCGGGAAATGTGATCTCGTTGAGAATTGGGATGTGGAGTACCCTATCGCGAGTGAAGTTATTTCGCTGATAGGCGGCGAAAGCTTCAGCGATAAGCTGTGGTTCGGGATCTTCCGGAATATCGAGCCGTTTATGTTCCTGTACCAGAAGCAGATAGTCAATCTCGTCACAGATGCAAACATCCGTCTGAGCTGGGCATTGCGTCCCGCAGATGATCAAAGGAAGGGCCTGATGAGTGACGATGACTCGGCGGCCTGACGCGTACCCCAACGTCTCCAACAGTCTGGCCACAAAGTTGTCAACAGCGGCTTCCTGGCCGACCTTTGGATTTTGTGCGAGATCAAGGTGGTGCAGTAACTTGTAGGTATCATCGTCGGGAGCGAGCGCTCTATCCGTGGTCTCGCAGAAGTGACGTACGGTGGGTGCCACAAGCGGGAGTTGGTTTTGATTGAAGAATTCCACCAACGACTGCTCAACTACTTGGATGTTGTATGCTCGAAGCTCGTGTTGAGTCCAGTCGTTACCGGATTTTGCGCTGCGGATGAGGTTTGCCATGACCGAGATGCAGTAATATGAGCAATAAATCAAACGACTTCCATAATGCTAGGAGTGGGAAGACTTGAGCGTATGAGAGTTGCGTCTTGAGCCTTGGCAGAGAGCAGGCCATCTGGCAGCACCCACGTGACCACAACGAACTTGAGATGCCATCACCGTGACTTTCGTACTTTGACTCGGACCAAACTTTCAATGACTATCATTGTCATGTCAATTGGCACCTGCGGGAAATCTCCCATGGGCCGGGTCATTTCTTACACCTGTTGGCATGTAACGGAAACGCGTTCCCACTCTTGAGCGCTTGATAAGCTTCTTCATCGCCATTAGTTCGTATTGCACTACGTTCGTGGGACCCAAGGCATGTCGTTTACAGCTCAGTACTTACTAACGAATGAAAGTGGACATCTAGACTCATCACTGAAGGTTCGGTTATGTGCAATGCTGAATGCAGAAAAGAGCACATCTAGGCGTTCTCGATGCGTCGGTGAGTATCTTGCCTGCCAACAGCACCATTTATCCAGGTCTACTTGCCGTCGGTGCCTGTCCTCGGTGTTTGACAGGACAAGATTCTTTGTTCACACATGCTAAAGGGTGGTACCGCATCGATCTCATCAGTCGATCTTGCGCCGTCCCTGTACTCGCGTCTGTTCACACCCGACTATCGCTAGGGGAACACGTCCTCCCTTAGCCTGAGCGGCCCGAATCAAGTGGGACAGTCACTATGACGATATAAGTACCAAGGTGGCGCTATTCCCCTGTTTTCTGATCGGTCATGGAGGCTGCGACGGAATTTGCGCGACAAGCGTTTGACTATATTGTCGTTGGTAAGTGACTCGGATGCCTTTGTGAACGTTTAACGAATACAGGACGTCGTCAAGGGGGCGGAACCACTGGGCTGGCGTTAGCCTCGTTGTAGGTACCATATTTTTCTCCCGCCCAGAGAATGCTAAGCCCGCGTCCTAGACTTTCGGCCGACCCGCAAGTGCGGGTCGGTGTTATCGAAGCCGGGCTGAGGAAGGACGATGAGATGATTCTCTTGCCAGGTAGGTTGTGCAATGAACTCATGTCTTCGTTACACTTGAGAACTTCAAGGGATGATTGGAAAGCCATTGGACAGTCAGTATCCAAGCTGCCCTGCATACCCCCCCCTTTCTGACGACATCCAGACCCCGATTATGATTGGTCGTTTCTCACCAAACCTCAGACTCTGGCCAAGAGCCGCAGACTCCCAATCCCTCGAGGTAAAGTGCTCGGTGGCACGTCTGCCTTGCACAACATGGCCTTTACGAGGTCCGTCTTTGTTTCTTTTTGGTCGAGGTACTTTCCCACAAAGACAAAAACGATCCAGGGGTTCGAGAATAGAGTTCAACGGTTCGCGCCCAAACTTATCACGAAAGAGTTTGATGACCCATGTCAGGTGACGTTTTTGATGTAATATAGATTGGGAGAAACTGGGAATCACAGGTGAGAAATGGCCAAGAATATGAGATATGGCCGCGTCGTGACCGCTTCCAGGCTGGGACTGGAACACGGTCCGAGATGCTGTCAACGCCGCGGAGGCGTGGACACCGCCTTCAGACTATGCAAAATTGCACAATGCAGACAACGTTGCTCATAACCATGGCAGGTATGTGCAACGGTCATTGCAGGAGGGACGCTTTGGAACGGGCCGTATCTACAGGCATGGCTATGTCAAGACGACAGCGTATAGCTACTACTACGATCTCGTGCAGCCGTTCTTTAGCACGATGAACAAGTTGGGAGTGATGACAAACTACTCAGAAGTGCGTTCAACTGCAACTTGATACCGCCTTACATGTGCTCATCGAGGCCAGGCATCAGGTGATTTGATTGGCATCTGGACGTTTACTGCCTCGGTGGATCCCCAGACGAACACTCGGAGCTACAGTACTAACGTAAGCACCAGTCACTGAGAAAACAAACAGGCTGGTTTGACTTGCGGCAGGCATATTACGACCGTGTTTCCAGTCAGCCCAACATCGTCTGTCTCACGGGGGCCTATGCATCCAGAGTGGTGATGTCGGATAACAAGGATGAAGTTCTACGTGCCCTGGGTGTCGAGTTCTATAGCTCTGGTCAACTCTTCTCTGCGTCCGTGCGCCGAGAAGTGATCCTGTCTGCGGGCGAGTCACCAAATATCATTTCGAGTGTCTCGTAATCAATCCTGTCATCAGGCGCTCTCCAAACACCCCAGCTTCTGGAACTGTCTGGTGAGTGGAGCGATTTCGTGGCGTAGACCATTCTGACGAGGCTTCAGGCATTGGGAACCCGGACATTCTTCGAAAGCTCAAGATACCCCTCAAGGTTGATCTGCCTGGTGTTGGAGAGAATTTCCAGGTAGATGGATATCCCCTTTTGTCGTCAATGATGAACCCTCTGCACAGGATCACTTCACGGTGACGTTGGGTGCAGAGTTGTTCAGGCACCATATCACTTCAGACGACTTGTCATCGGAAATATTTTTCCAAGAGCAACTTCAAGAATACAGGGAGACACGGCGAGGCATGTTCAGCAGCACGCTCTCTACCCTGGCTTTCATCCCTGCCTCGACGTTCATTCCCGCGGACAAGATGAAGCATATGCTCGCATCGTTGGACAGAACCTTGCAATCGCCGGAAATCAAGAACTCGCCGTATAAGCAGTGGTACGATCTGCAAAGAGCCTGGCTCGAAAACGATGCCGTTGCCCAGCTGGAGATCATTCTCTTCCCAGGTACGTCTCTCAAAACACACATCTTCGTGGTGCAATCCGGAATGAATTCCCTATGGTTAGCATACACGCATGTGGGTTGCACCAAGGAGAACGCAAAGCATTACACGATGTCTGTCTTCCTCCAACATGCATGGAGTCGCGGATCGGTGAATCACGACTTCTTCTCGTTTCCCTGACCGTTCGCTGACACAGAACCAAAACGATATGTAGGTCCATGCCACCACGACTTCGGTCTTTGATCTACCAGAGATCGATCTGGCGACGCTCGAATCACCCGGGGACATTGGTCCGTTTCCCCGTCTCTCATCATTAGGTCCACGTTGAACGCTGATCGCATCGAAATGGAATAGATATGATGATGCTCCTCGAGGCCGTCAAGTATACTTTCAAGATCATGCAGACGGGCGCTTTGGGGGATCTCACGGCCAAGATCATCGAGCCTCTCCCGACGTGGTCAGATGATCGACTACGGGATTATATCCGCTCCATGGTCAAGAGTGCTTGGCACCCGATCGGTGGGTATCGTCGTTTGCTCTTTTCGTGCCGAGAGAGAGAACTGATGGATGTTGGACGGATGTGGTAGGTACAGCGTCGATGCTCCCGAGGTCGGCAAAGGGCGTGGTGGATGATGAACTCAAGGTGCATCTGACGGTCGTCGGTGACGTTGGAAATGGAAACTGATGTCGTCTGAATTGATCTAGGTCTATGGGACTGCAAATTTGAGAGTGGTGAGTGTGTTTTGAACGTGCGTCGTCTCGCGACGGTCCAGTGACGCGCTTCCATTCCAGGCGGATGCGAGCATCTTGCCCATCGTAAGTACACGAACAAAAACGTGATCGGCGAATCTTGAACGTTGAACCCGTGTCACTTGTAGCACCTTGGAACACACCCTCAAGCGACGCTCTATGGGTAACTCGTTTGACTTCTTTCTCATCCGATTGTCTTACCCGACCACGCACGACAGACTCGCGCACCGCGCAGCAGACATCATTACATCCAAACAGAAGGTGGCAGCGAAACTCTGAGAACTCGTCGTCGGATAAATTGTATGCTGGAAAGTACAAGGTTGGACGCGTTGCATGATAATGTATAAAAGGGGGGGGACATGTGCCCCCCCAGATGAGGTGGATGCTTTCTATTCTGTGCCTATGCGCCGATCACGCCCGTCCACGTGTCGACGAGATCGATGATGCAGTAACCTTTGACGGGGACGTATTGTTTCGTGATCATCTTGATGGTTTCTTGTGCGACCATGCCTCCTAGGAAGGCTGCGGTATTGGGAAGTTCTGCGGAGGGGGCTCGAGCGCTGAACGAGGTGAGGGTCATGAGAGGTCATGGGGGGTGATCAGGACGATGTGAGTGGGGGTGCTTACAGCTCTCCGATGGCGTCGTCGAGCATCTCGGGCAGTTCGATGCCATCGCCTACGATGCTTTGTACGTGTTGGTGTAGGCGTTCGATGGATGGAGGTCGCCCTGAGGTATTTCCTTCCAGAGCGAACAAGGCGGACAAGGCAAGGTGCGTGGACGTTTCTTTGGGATAGGAGACCAGCGCATCCGCTGCGAATCCGTCACACGTCAAACGGCACGTTCGCGAATCAGCCCGATTGCGGCATACACGTACCCAATGCGACCTTATCCTGATCGAACACGCCCCACTGTTTACCTCTAAGAACCTGCAGCGCGTGTGCGTTCTTGACGAAGAGGTCGACGATTACGTCGTCCACGGGGGCACGGAGATGGCTCTTGAAAGCTTGCTTCTCTTCCTCTGCACGTGTCTTGTAGAGTTTCTGGAGATGGATGTAATTGGTAGTGTCGGATTTCATGTCGGGAAGGGTGGACGTCAGCGGGAGGGTGTGCGTCTCGGATTGATCGGTGAATTCCTTGAGCGCGGCGAGGAGATGGAAGAATGGAGACGGATTCTGACGGAGGGCTTCTGGTGATATGGCGTGATCCTCGAACAGGGTGGCGATCTCGGAGGGAACCTGGTCATAGTTATGCTCGGGGGGGTGAGGATGCGGAGTGGGAATGGGAGACGCACCTTGGTCTCGGTCCAACAACGGTACGCTTGGGCTTCGGCTTCGTCAAAGTTTTCTTCGTCGGACTTGACTTTCATCGCGAGTAAGCGTTTCTTGAATTCTTGCCGCTCGGCGTACGTTTTGGGAGGGTTTCCATCGTGCTGACATGTTTTGCGTCAGAGGTTCGGAATGCATGAAAAAGAGGGGTGGACGTACGGATTTCTTCCAATCTTCGAGGACGCGGACGAGAATGACGATGTATGGGACATGACCGTGATCCGTTGGGTCCAACGAGTCAAAGTCGAGGCCTAATGCGTGATCGCGGAGTGCCGGGAATGGCTTATCAATGCGAAGGGATGGGGCAGTTTCGGAATGGCTTTCGATGACTAGACGTGCTCAGTTCACTCATCGGAAAATGCGATCGCGACATGCATGCTCACTGGCGTGTTCGTGGAACTGGATGAAGAACTCGGCTAGGAAGCCGGCGGAGCGGACGACGACAAGAGGCGGACGGGAGGGCTCGCTCCACAGGAAGGAAGATAGCCTCTCGAGGAGCACGTTGTCGAGATTGTGTGCGATGACGATGGTGAAAGAAGCCAGCCACTCAGGGTCCGTGTCGAGTACGGCGGAGAGCGTTCTGGTGTCGGCGACCCCCTGGACGCTATCGTTGAGCTCGGCGAGTAGTCGGACGGCTTCGGTTGCTCTATTCTTTCCGATGCTGCCGAACCCCTCCAAGAAGAAATTGTTTCCCGCGTCGGCATGGGAAACGGACTCGTGGTCGAGGATGGTGAAATGGCCGATACCGGGGAGGACGAGATTTTTGAGGATCGAGGTGGAGGTAGCATGGGCAGAGATGACGAGGACACGAGCGGATTCGAGGGCGGTTTGGCCGCTCGCTGCCCAGAGACTGTATGGGACGGTGTTGAGGGGACGTCGAGGTTGGCATTGGATGGACGTACCGCAACTGACGATCGTATCGTCTTGTTTTATTATCCGGCCTGGCTCTTGGATGAGCGAGTCAGAGGGAGAGGGAGAGTGAGCGTGGACGGCACGCACTGTATCGCGGTCGTGGCGGTCTCGATGTCCTGGGAGTCTTGAGAGGCCATGGTGGTCGTGGTCAAAGAGGGCTTTACCGCCATCCACCATGGCAGAGACGCGTCAGTACGGCGATCTCGCAACGCAGCTCATCCTCGAATCCCGTCGCTCGACAATGAACGACATGCTCCTCAAATACAACGGCGAGCTCGTCCGATGCATCATCAGAGAACAGCGCGAGCTGGACAAGCTCGCTGATACGGCAGACGTCACCCCGGCCATGCTCATCCACCAGACCGCGATCCTACGCAACAAGCGCTGTCTGCTCGCATACCACAAGCACAGGCTCGACCGTCTCCGCGACATGTACTGGTCGGTCGGAGGCGCTCTTCCACATCTCCTCAGCAATCCCGAGATTCGCAGCAAACTGTCCCCACATGAAGTAGACTTTCTCCGCGAGTACAGTGCATCGGTGATGGACTATCGCGCTGGGTTCTCTAATGAGCTGGACATCACTGCCAGCATAACCCATCCCCCCAAGGATCTGCATGTGTTGGTGCGGGTGGTGAAAGATTGCGGGGTGATTCAGACAGAGCTGGGGAGCATCGACTTTCAAAAGGGGCAGAGATTCATGGTCAGACGGGCAGACATTGAACATCTCATCGTACAGGGCTACCTCGAGGAAGTCTAGGCGTGGCGGGTTCGCACGCGGCGTTTGTTTATTTCTAAAGCCAATGCCAAACAATCCTAAAGTACTCGCTCTTCTTCTCAAGTCATGCAGCCTCTCAGATCGTCCTTTGCATTGCGGAGGAGCCTTTCTTTGTTCTCGAAAACTCGTGTAGCGACATACCCACCTACGTCGCATGAGAATGCCAGACGTCATTCGACCCGCGCTCATGCCGCACCGCACGTGTCGCTTTCCAACGGGCCACCGTTCTCCATGTTTACTCCCAACGACACTGAACCGACCCCGCCAGAAGAGATTTCTGATTTAGAGTGGGAGATTCGAACTGGTAGGGTTCGGAATGCACCTCTGCACGAGATGCTCTGATACGACACATAGCCTGACCCTGCACGTGCTCAAGGACGCGCGATCTACATCCTCGAACAGACACTTCCAGACTTTTTTCAAGTCGGTCTAGTCGCGAACGTGGATGCGACCAAACCGGATATTGTCGACGTTCCCGTCTCTGAAAGCGGGAGTATCGAGCGTATATATAGTCGGAACGTTCGCCTGTTGTACACACCGCCCGTTGCCTTGCCACCTCCTTTCCCACGAACACTGTCGCTCGAAGGCGAGTGTCTCCGTGCAAGCGGTGTCATGTCTCCCTGAACGTGTCAATCAGGACTCGCTTTATACATGACGTCGTCCGTCTTCATTCGACATACGATGAAGACGCTCTACTCTGACTTGCGGGTTGAGATGCGGAGACTGGTCGTGCACACCCCACCGACGACGGCATCGCAAACGGGTGCGACGCAATCTCGTAAACGGGAAAAGAGCGTGTTTGTGGGATTAAACGTATATGGGACGACCCGTGTGAGTGGTGGGCTTGGGGAGTGGCAAATGTAGGTCGGTGCGACTCTCAGATTGACGGTACTGATGGCCAACAGAGATTCGACGTACAAGTTTTCGCCAGTGAATGGGATGATCAACTTGCACAAAATCGACTCGATACAGCCTGCACCGCATCAAACCGCGTATGACGCGCTTTGGAACATTTTTGGCATGGCACCCGGCTCAACCGGGAATTGACAGATTATTTTTAATATTACATAATTACCGCCGGTTTATTCGCCTGTCAATTTATCAATAAATTGTTGACTCGCTGGCAACCGTTGAGACACTCGCTCTCTCTCTCTTCCCTCTTTTTTAGCCCTCCCCCTCGAGTCCCTCTTTTGTCCGACATCCACTCCTTTTGCCCAACATCATGTTCGCTAAAGCACTAGCCATCCTCCTCGCCGTCCCCTTCGTCGTCCAACGCACGTCATTCCCCCGCTTCCCCCGCGACCCTACGCTTACGTTGTCCTTCTACAGTCGTCTCTGCTCAGACTTGCACTCGCTATTATACCGTTCAACAGGGCGATATTTGCGACAGCATCTCTGCCGCACAGAGCGTCTCGACGTGAGTCTTGTCCCCCTTTTTTTTTTTCGCGCCGCACATTCATCCCCCCTTAAGCTACCAACTTGCGGTCGTCAATGATGGTGTCATCGACGCCGCTTGTGACAACCTCCAACCTGGTTCCTCAATCTGTCTCGGCTGGGCTGGCGAGGACTGCACCTCCACTTACGTTGTGCAGGCCGGCGATACCTGTGACGAAGTTGCCTATAATCATGGCACCAACTCGACTATTTTCGACGCCAACAACCCTCAGCTAGACGCGGACTGCACCAACTTGTACATTGGAGAGGTCAGTTTTTATTTTATTTTTACCCACTCTGTATACGTGTCCCGATCTAAATTGATGTCCAAACAGGTCGTTTGCGTCGCTAACAGTGTGTTGGTTCCTCCCCCGCCTCCCAGCGGCACCCTCCCTGGCTCAGCCATTCCCTCCACCGCGACTGCTGCCCCCTCTGCTACTCTTCCATACTGCGACTAAAGATTCGTCCTGCTTGTAGTATAACCTGTAAACAAGCTCGGGTGCCTGTGGGCCAACACAGGCCGGTCTTGTCCTTTGCCCTCTCTTTGTCAGCCCCTTGTTCTTTTTTTTCATTCTTTAAAATATCGCTTTAGCTGGCTTTTCTTGTTGTTCCGCAGCTGTCTGCGCCGACCCTTCTTGTCACTATACCCATCCAATTTTTTTACCCCGTCATGAATGGGTTACACCCATAGCATTGCGCATCGTATGTGGTCGTAATTCTGGTATGTTACGCTGTGCATACGCGGGAATATATCAATCGATTAGTCCTGTGGACGACATTTTCACGTTAACATTGTTTCATCTCGTCAGAGATATGATTTGCATCAGATAATCTCGATCGGTATGTAAGTAAGGCACTGTTAATGGATACCGGGCTTTGAACAAGCGGTACATTACATTTCGTTGGTTGCCAAGTGATACTTGGTGATAGTACAGTACTTAATTCTAGTACTTATTGTACTGGTTAATGTCACCACTGTCACACTGTCGGACGTGACTCCAAAAGACATTGCCTGGACCAAAGAGTAGACTGTTTGGCCTGCAGTTTTTTACTCCTATTGGCTTGCTTCACAACTATGGACACCATGCAGGTCGACGACCCGCTCTATGCAAGGTTGTTTGCTCGTGCACCAGTCTATGACCTCACATTCTCCTGCCTGTCGCCCCGTTCGCTTGTGCGACTAGCCCTGACCTGTCGCGCTGCCTACTTTGCCATAACCGCCTTCAAAAACCGAGCTTTCAACATCAACCGCCATTTCTCGCGATACTTTAACGACCCCCTCGCGTTTCGCTCTCTCCAGGCAAGAACCAATACGCTTGTCTCTGGTTCTGATGCCCTCCAGTTCCTTGACAGGTCCTTCTACCCCGAGGCCGACCTCGACCTTTACACCCATCCTGGGCATTCGTTCGAGGTGGCCCAGTTTCTTGTAGAAGCCGAAGGCTATCATTTTGCTCCTCGCGAAGAGCAAGGGAAAGATTGGAAGGTAACCATCGGTAATGACTGGGACGGCACTGAGTTGCGTATATCCGTGGGTGTGGATGAAGTGTATCCCTTGGGAGTCTTGGGAGGGATCAAGACGGTTTGGACCTTTCAAAAGACTGGCGTAAACAAACAGCGTTTGAAAGTTCAGATCATTGAAGCGGCTTCGTCTCCTTTGGAAGCCATTCTCGAATTTCATTCCAGTACGTCGTCCTCTGTTTCGATGCTCTACCGTGTCTTGAGCTTTTGTGTCATCCCTAGCGTGTGTCATGAATTTCATCACGTCCAGCGCTGCATATTCTCTCTATCCTTTCGCGACTTTCGAAGAGGGTAGCTCCTTCGGCATGCCGTCCGCGCGAGGTTCCCCAGAGGCCATCCAAAAGTACGTTCAGCGTGGCTGGCGAATCTATTTCATGCCCACCCCCTACGACATCGAGCATCCAGCGGAATCACCTTTCTTGCTGAACCAAGTACGATGGGTCGGCGATAAGCACACGTGGGTGTTGCCACTGGATCAGACCGGCGTCAAGGAACGTCCCCCCTTGAGTCCGGCTTCAGCACCTCTCACGTTTGATCCTGTTCTCTGCAACGGGTGGATTTTGAGGCTTATCAGGGGGCACATGCTCAACGGCTATGAATGCCACTCTTATCCGCTCCAGACGACGCTCTTTCGATACAACTATGCGATCCCAAACGAGCGGTTGTTGTATGCCATAAGAGGCTGGGCCCATCAGCAAGGAAGATATAGTCACGGGCAAGTTTCCAAACAGGACTGGGTCTGGTGCGTTTCTCTCTTGCACGACCACTGTGCTGGATTCCAATGCGTTGTAGGTTCGATGCGGACATCCCGGGCTTCTTGTACAAGGATTAGAAATCGTGTCGTGTTGGTTTACCGGCGCCGCCAAGTATGTGCCCTTGGTAAAGTACTCGTCCTTGCAACTAACCGTACTTTAGGTACTGCAAGTTCAGGCGCGTTTGTGATAATCGACATGAAAGCCGTGCGTTGGCGAGCGTTGCCTCGATGCAAAGCGGGCCGTCTTGCATCGACTATCCAGGTCTCCATCGACTTTGTGTATAGCTGAACCGATTGATGATGTGGCCGAACGCGCCACATCGACTCTCCCTGATTGGCAGCAGGCATCTTGATAAGTGTACGTTTTGGTTGGGACCGATGTCTTTTGAGTCATCCGGGTCTCCGTCCACTTTCTGTATAGCTGAACCCATCGACTTCCCATGATCGGTAGCAGACATCTTGATAACATTTGATGTACATTTCGGCCGGCCAGAACTGATACAGTACATACGGTAAATTTGAGCGTTGAAACGTTGACTTTGCATCTGTCGATCAGTGGGACTTGAAACTTTCAGCGCCTCTTGCATGACGTGAGCCAACCGCCAGCAATAAAAGCGGTTCAAACCTTCTCTCTTGCCGGAGGGTTCGAACTTTGACTCGCCTAATGCAATAGTGGTCTCTCTACGTCGTCTGTCTCAATAATGTCTTGCTCCATCCACGCTCGTGTTTTCCTCGTCGCTCTTTGTCTCTTGTCTGTTTCTATCGTTATTGAGTCTCTGCTGACCATAGACCTGTCGAGCCAGTTCACATCCTGTGTACTCCGTCGCAACAGTCCACCCCAACGTATTGATACTTCAATACTATTCGATGCGCCCTTCGAAACGGACAACTATACGACTGTCCTCTTGAGGGCAATCCGTACGTGCCGTCGTGGTCTCGCCTCCACATATGTTCTGATGGCATCCAAAAAATGCATATAACAGTCAACTCACCCCACTCTTGGGAGTTGATCGTAAAGGGTGTCCTTCACTCGCTCACGTTCTGGGCCGTCGTTGGCGTGACCACCCTGTTTCATCACCACGTCGACCAGCCAGGTCTAGGTGCGTTTGAAACCCCTTGAACGCCGTTTCATGCGTGTTGATGACGTGCGTCGTGCAAAAGGCCTATCTACCATCTGCCAGCATCTGTCGTGTTTCGCGACCCAAGTCTTGTCTGGTCCGTCAATCATACCAATCGGTTGTGTTATTCTATCTTATTGGTGTGATGAATGGACGGGTGCAGCTATATGCGCACGCGTCGCGTTGCCTGCACTGGTTGCTTTTACGCACGCGCGGGTCGTTCCACCACGGCTGCTCGTCACGGTCTCATCCGCGAGCTTGTCTCCCTCGAGTCGAGGCCACGGACGATCGCACAGCAGGGTGACCGAGATCACGTTTTGACGTTGGACGTTGCATAAAATATTGCTTTGACATGGACCTCTTCAATGCAGTCTTTTATTTATTTTTTTCAAACATGGTGATCATGGCATGGTATATGATATACATACGGGGTTGTTCGCGTTCGTCGTATAACTTACTCGGTGTGCACATTTAACGGACGTTACAGTAATATATTCCGTAGTTGGGGTGTGCATTACAATTTTCACTGAACTATGATCGACGTATGGCAAAGCGTTGTTTGGCAAATGCTTTGAAGATAAATAAACCCCGGATCGGGATCCGGCGATTTGTGTGGATCCATGAAAGTTACACTCGGAAGCCATATCGTCTCCAGAAGACATTGCGCGCGCGCGTCACGTCAACGAGTTGGGGCCTCTACGACGCGTGGACGTCACGGGTGAAAACCTGGGAGGTAAGTTGGATTGTTTCGGGAGCTCGAAGATGTATTTGATATACATGACGACCTCAGTGGTCCCTGCTAGATACGCCCTCTCTGCTCAAGGATCCAGATCCGACCATGTGTTCCTTGGCCGAAGAGGAGTTCACAACGCTCAAGGAGAGCTTGTCGACGTATATCTCGACGATATTTCCTTCCTTGCTCGTTCCGCCCTCACAGTCGGTCAGTTTCGGCGCTGTTGGAGCTTAAAGCGAGTGTGGGCTCACAGGCGACGCATTTCCTGACGGACCTATTGAGGGTGTACATTCGTTATGCCAGCAAGTGGACGGGTGCATACCAGCACCGAGCGATGGTGTACAGGAATTCCTGGATGCGACGAGGCGCAATTGGGAGGAAGAGATGAAGGAGGAGGTCGTCAGTGATGCAGATTAGATGCATGCTCTGTCATGCCTCGTCCGTGCCTCCTGAACCAAATGGATTGACCGTGAGGTCCACGGACTCCATCGCGTATGTATTTTAGTGTTCGACAAGCATGCCACATCGACGTGCACCGGGAATGAATTAGGTCGCAGTGGCTCACGCGCCGGCCCCCGACTTCCACGCTACCACTACCAAGATTGGGCACCCACTGCCCAAACAACGTCATGCACAGCTATGATCGCTTTATTGGTCACACCTGGCTACGACGAAATTTGCTTGCGAGTTAGTACAGGAAACACTTTGAGGTATATATTTCTCGAGTCCAAGGACGCCGATGCTACCAGCTTCTACTGATGCCCATATCTAATCCTGACGGTAATCGCCCCGGTGAGGAGCCTCTCCTCCCTCCATTGGAGCACAGGGTTGTCTTGGGCCCCATTCCAGGCACTCTGCAGCATCCATTGGTAATTCTTGGCTGGCAGCTGTTGAGTTGTGCCTTGACATGGTCTTTCATCATCGTTCTTGCCCGCAACGAGGAGATCCCTCTTTCGGATGCACTTGCATCACTGATCAATCGGTATCCGACCGAGACAACATTAATTGCTACGTTGGTCGCAACGATTCTATCTGCCGTTACGACGTGGTATTTCCGTTTTGTTTTTCTTCAGGCTCAATAATTGAAATGTCCGTCTCTGCCGGCTTCGCATGCAGGTTTTTCTATGCTGCCGTCAGACAGGCGGTTGTCCCATTTCTATCGCGGCGTGTTTCGCTCTTCCAATTGTGCAGTGCTATAGAATTCTCGAGGGGGTCCTTTGTGTTGAATAAACGCCATGTGCGATGGACCGTTTTGACCCTCTTCTGTGTCGGACTTCTTGGATCATTGACATCTGCGTACGTCGTGTTTAATCATACACGTAACCCTGCTCTCCTAACCACAGCGATGGATGTAGCTGGTCCTCTATTATTACTCCAATCACCATCATTTTAGATGTACAAGTTACTGGCCAAGAGATTGACCTCGGCAGTTCGGCATTCATGGACTTCTTCAATGTTTCACTTGATTAACTTCAGTCGCCTCAGGCTGAATCTGAAGGAGTATCAATGACTGACCCACAAAGCAGGTTTTCCAACTTTGTAGTAGCTGGTGTAATCAGCCTAACCATACTGCTTTCTAGATAGCACTTACGAGGAGAACCCAATCACTGTCGGTGTTAGCTCAGTCATAGGTGGGCTTGGGCTTACGAGCATTGTGTCCTTCATGAACGGTGCCTACAACATATCCACGGGTAGGTATCCCTCATTTATCGGTCGGGTCTCACTCAGAGCTCTGCAACAGGCGGTGTAATCCCCATCAACAGTCCTATAATCGCCATTGAGGCTCTGGACTCTTGGCGCTCGACAGCATACGGTGATATATACCCCCACGTCACTCCTATAGGCAATCACTATCATGGATTGTCATCAAATCAAACCCTTAACCAACAGGGTCTTACTGCCAGTGTATCATGCCGGTTACAGAATCTCTCTGATCCGACATCATTTCCTTACCTCGTCCTATCTAATTTGACTTCCGATGTACCGATGTCGGGTCTAGATTTCCCGTCCTCCATCACGTCGTGGTCATGGAATACAACATGTTCCGATAATGTTTTTAGTTGTAAGGTCCCTTCCAATCTTAGCTACTTGGCTTAATTCGCTTTTCAGACATGAACGATGTCATTACCCTGGGTAAACCCCAGGATGATTCATCATTTACCTTTCTTGCTGGATCTATATGTCCCCTACAAAGCTTTTCGGGCCCTTCAAACAATTCATTCTGTGAGTGTTAAGCTCTGAAACTATATATGCGCTAATAGTGATCGCAGTGATCGCCTTCGAGGTCTTTAATCAAGGGGGTTCTTCTGATTCACGACTTTGTGAGGTCACTCCACTTCTGACAACGGTCCAAGTGGCATACGGAGGGGGTATCATGAATATTGGAAAGACCCTCAGATCTTCAACATTCGATCAAATCGATCCCAGTGGTTTAATGGTCTATAGCATAGGCCAACTTGTTGCCAATTCAATTTACGTTGCTCAGGCATCGAACACCGTTGGAAACACCATTTTAAACAGCATCGATGACTTCGTTATTTCTCAGCCTACTGATCCCACTGAGCTGAATTGGGAGCTTATATTTGTGAGTTCTTTCTTGGTACTAGGCGACCAACCTGCTCACTCACGTTTTGGAGATAGGAGGATTACTGGCGCGGCTCAGTGGAAGGATGGATGACGGTGAGGGGGAGACATTTTAATGAGCAAGTACACATTAATGAACATGAATTTGACAGGAGCTTCGCCTCCTCGCCAGTTACCAGCTTATTAACACGCCTTCCGTTTCCGTCTACGAAATCCCAGCAAACATGTCTCGGGCAGTTAATGGAGCAATACACGTAACCACGAAGGGATGGAAGTTCAGCGGGCTTGCGAGCCTGATCGCTCTTTTACCAATCACAGTTACCTTTATTCTAACCGTCCTCACACTCCTATTACCAAGGTCATTGCAGCACCGTGCAGGATCGTCCCCAAATAGTGCAGATGAACACATCGTTTTCGACCCTTCTTCGATCATGAGCATTATCAGGGCTAGTGCTGCTGGGGGGGGTGTCGCGCTTCTTTTGGGGACTTCGTCATGCCCCCGAGTCTGCCGAAGACGAAGAAGCTCATTTGCTCTACATTGGACTTACAGATGATAACCAGATCGGCTTCGTAGAGTCCGAGACTCAGTCCACTGGCATCCCTTACCGCGCACAGACGGGGAAATGGGATCTTTAGATATCAACCTCGAGGAGATGACGCGCGTGGTCCCTCTGGTTTCCCCATCATGGATACCGACACTTGTTTGGCGAGGACATCTATCCTGCTTCAGTGGAGATGGATTGAGTACATCTTTGAATTTGATCAAAAGCAATGGTGGACTTTATCCAGCATTCCTCGTTTCAGTTGTCCCAATTTTATCCGAGTCTGTGTTGTTGTACTTTCGGCATAACATTATGATATCATTACATATATTCTCACGTGCACTCTTAGCTCTATTCTGCTATCTTCATTCTGTTCGTATAAAGTTAACTGGGATGACACGGCAAATGAGAAGGGAAAAGAGTTTGATAGAGGCTGCGGAGAGATACAAGGACTGGTCTGATAATTTATGGATGGTGGTGATATGAATGGCCCGGCCACAAGCCCCAAGCCGGGCTGGGCCCAACGCGCTAGTGTACATTTAATCACTCAGAGTCACTGGGCCCGTTCACTGGCAGCAGCCCTCCGTTTTCGCTCGTTTGCGTCGACCGTCTGACCGTCGGTTCCGTTCAGCTTTAAAACAGTCACGATCTGTCACACTCTGTTTTACCTCTGAATACTAGATCTATTTTCAAGGTTTGTACTACAAATGCCCTCCTCCTCCTGTCTTTACAAGCACGGCGCAAATATTAGGCCACCAATCAAGCTCCCGCAGGTTCAGCGAGTTCACACGGCAACGCGAAGGTCATTGTGACAGCATTTGCTGCTACTTTCTTTTTATGGCGATAGGATGATGATCTCGATTAATGACGCTCTCATTTTCTATAATTCGGATGGAGCCATGGAGAGGTAGAGTGCTATGCGTTGACAACTATCTAATGAGTCTGATCTAGGTGTGAATGGGTGGCTACTTGAGATGCATCTGCGATCCTCTCTCTCGCTTTCAAACCGTGACGAGCGAAAATGCAAGGCTGCTGAACGGGCCCCAAGTTTGTAAGTTATAAGGTGTGTTATCTGAACGAAGAGTTTCAGTGGTCTGAGGGGGGCGAACTAATATTAGCATCAGAGAGCTATTGCGATGAAACATATCGTAAAGTAGTCCTTGAGACCGACACGTTCACTCACTGGCACTCTTATTATTCCATGGCAGAATCCAGAGTCTGGTTCAGTAAATCCGTCTCTACATTGGTATCACCTAATGTTGACACGCCTTCAGTCACAGGTGCTTCAACTGGCTTCGGTCGCATCTTGACCGAGTATCTCCTAGAACAAGGGGATAGAGTCGTCGCCACTCTGCTCAATCCCGAGGTGCTATCTGGTCTCGTTGACCAATACCCGTCCTCCCGTCTCGTTGTTGTCAAATTGGACGTCACTCAGCATGCCGAGATCTCTGCAGCCTTTGCCAAGGCCCAGGAGGCATTTGGCCGTGTCGACGTCGTCTTCAACAACGCAGGGAAGATGATCAACGGGGAGCTGGAGTCGGTCAATGATGAGGATGCACGAAAAATGTTTGACATCAACTTCTGGGGTGCTGCACAAGTCAGCCGGGAGGCAGTACGATTTTTCAGAGATGTTAACCAGCCTCGAGGCGGCAGGCTCCTCCAAGTGTCGTCTGGAGCGGGCATCTCGAGTTTGGCGTGTTACGGGCATTACAGCGCCACGTAAGCGTCTTCTATCGTCGGATTACATTCCGAGCTCAAACTTGGTCACCAGGAAATTCGCTCTCGAGGGATTGACGGAAGCACTTGCATGTGAATTGGACCCTGCCTGGAATATAAAGGTAAGGTGGACCGAGTGCCTCCGTGCTTACATCTCTTAGAC
>JBBPRH010000132.1:0-54656 GCA_038092915.1 Boletus pseudopeckii
GTATGTGATGTTTGGGAGGGGATTGACAGTAAATTCTTGATGAACATCAGACAAGAACGACACGAAGGCAAAATGGGAAAGGAACGTACTCCCATTGTTGCACACGCTTTGCAGGTATGCTGAGACAATACAAGGGTTCTGGCCCAAGCTGTTGTCCATCTGCGAAGAAACTGTGGGAGTGAAATACCCTCCGTAGGGTAGAGCGACGTACCCAATTGAACGAGGATCCACAAACAACGGTCGAGGTCTGGGCACGAATGCCCCCGGGACCTACAAAAAGCAGTCCAGTGGCGAGGAACGCGAGTGGCGGCCAGTGCAGGTCCCTCCGTAGCGCCATAGTCAGCGAGGGAAACAGAAACAGATCTGGAGCAGGTTTCAAAACCTGACGGCTCGACAACCCTAAGCGAGATTGCCCGACGCCAGGCTGTGCCACGTTCCTGGTGTCACGGGCAGCGGTACAACAAGCACAGAGGGGGTAATGGGAGTAGAGAGCGTTACAGTATCCACCCGGGACTGTCTTGAATGTGTACAAGTAAGAACGCACTTGATCGTCGTATCGTGCTCATGCAGCATGGCGCCATGGTCCTGACCCACTCACACCTGTAAATGGCACGTCAGTAATGTCCTTTCTCCACCACCACTCGCGACCACGCTCTGTCTGACGTGCCGAGATGCCGACGAGCGAACTACTATCTACTCCTCATCGAATCAGTTGGCCCCTCATGCCACCGTGAACAACACTCCCTGCTCAACTTCCAACCTAACTTCTTGAGCTCTCGCCTGATATTCGCAATGCATATCCCATCATCTTGAGATTCGAAGGATCTGCCCGAACCAATTCGGGTTCTAAGACAAGATCAACATTATTGATGTACGCCAGAATCCTGGGGTACTTGTTACTGTATGGACCCTCAGACGAAGCACGGAAAGCTGTCGCAAACGAAGTAGTGTCCTGTGCAACCAAGGAAGCGTTGGAAGACACCGGAAAGCTGTACTTTGACCACTATATTCGTGCTTGTAAGCTTGTCCAGTTCCATGTTGGTCGTCATTCTAGAGATGATAATTTAACAGTCAAAAAGGTTAAAGGTCGTACACCTGTCCAATCTGCTCACGCTTCGCAGCACTCTTTCGATGATGTACAGCAGCTGAATGGCAAGACGTTAAAACAGCTCCACAGGACCATTCAGTTGCGAAACGGCGTGTAAGTCATTCATCTTGTCACTTTCGCAAGTCGACAACCTTCCTCCTCTTTTTAAGGCCCTGGCCCGTGACGGGTACCGTTGCGTTGTTACGGGACGTTATGATAACCTTTCGGTGGAATCAAGGCCGAACCTTGAAGAAATGGCCGCTGCTGACGGGGGCACTGTAACGCAATGCGCACACATCTTCGATGCATCTAACAATGAAAAGCTCGGTGGTCAGGGCGGCGACAAGGTACACTTCTCCACTTTGTTTGGCATGTATGCTTATTTTCGGCGCAGAGACATTTCGCCGCATCCGTGTGTGCCATCATGGATCGGTTTGGCTATAAGGATATTGCTGAAAACATAAACGGCGAAGGTGTACATCACCTCGAAAATATCTTAACATTAGATATGGTTGTACATGATGGTTTCGACAATTTGAGACTCTGGTTTGAGCCTACAGTGAGTATTCTGTTATTCTTATTCTATGTAAAATACAACTGACAGTTTCAGGACGAGCTACATGTGTACAGAGTCGTGGCGCGGCATCCGATTTACCTCAGTGGATGTCAGGACGCTTGTGAAGTTCACAACCGAGGATCCTGAAAACTTACCCCTTCCATCACCGGAGTACCTCAAAATGCATGGTGCATGTGCCAAGATCGCTCATATGTCCGGAGCTGGCGAGTATATAGACCAGATCTTAAGGGAGCTTGAAGATAGCAAAGTCCTCTCCGAAGATGGTGCTTCTGCAGAGTTACTTGAACATCTTCTCAGTCCTTTCAGTCAGGAAAGTGACTCAGGGTGCATCTAGTGCTGCTCGGCTTGTGACTGTGTGCAATGATGAGCTGAATTTGTTCAGTTTGTCTCCGTCGCGCGATGCCATTATGCTGGCAGGTGCTTAGCCAAGATTACTGGTTCTTGACTTTCAACTCGGAGCATTTCAAGTCTCGGGACAAGTCCGCTGGAAACTGGAACTGGAACCCCGTCCATTGGTATGTCGGCCCTTGTTTTAGGTCGTACCATCGAAGATCAGTGAGGAATGCCAGACAAGCAACCACGGGAAAGGCGAATTACTGGACTGCCCGGCAAAACTTTTGGTTCCACTTAACCCAGACGTTCGTTCCCTGAGTCAACATCGCTCATGCATTCGTGTATCCTTGTACAAACACCATTCTATCCCCCGCCAACCAGAAGTACTTTACAATGATATTTATACATCGACTATTCGTTATCATAGACTGCTTCTCACTCCTCGTTCTTCAAGTCATTCGGGTGGCCAGTTGCCGGGCTTTACTACCGCGGATCAATGACGAAAAATCTTATACGCAGAAGGACGTACGAAGAATCTCTTGTGCAATTTCGCTCCGGTAGTGTCTATGAGCTCGACCTCTTGTGGAGTCAGCTCGGGTATGTTCTCAGTGTCGATGTATTCCTTGATACGTTCGGCTTTGGATGATGTGCTAACAGAGGCCACTCAGCCCGGTACTAAGGTGAAATTGAAACAGAATCAACTCACGTCACAACAAGCACGTTCTTCTGCTTCAGCCACTTGTTGAGCACCTGACCATCGGACACAGGGGCTCCTCGAGTGGTTTCCAGGCGTACGCGGATTTGTTCGATGACTGGGTCAAGAGGCCCACCTTTGGCGCGGAAAAGGGGCGATAGACCTCCGTAGGATGAAGTTATGATGCCATATTGTTCGTGAATTGCGAGGTTGGGTCCGAGGGCTTCCCATACATATGGGTGAGCTTCAACCTGTTCCGAGACCAGTGATGAACTGATGCGCATCCCCAAGTGGAGTGGAGTATCCCTACCTGGTTTACAGCCGGGGGAATAGTGGCTACTTCAAGGATATCTCTGAGGTGATCCGCTGTGAAGTTGGAGACCCCAATAGACTTGGTCAAGCCCGCGTTCTTGGCTTCCTCCATGCCTTTCCAGACTTGCTTCAGCTTGCCCACATGCTGGTTTGCTTGGTGAACCAAGTACAGATCTACATACGCCACTCCGAGCTTCTTCAAGGATTCCTCCAGCAAACTTTTTGGAGTTTCTCCCGGTCCCATGGTTCCAAGCTTCGTTGTGATGTATAATTCTGATCGTGGTACGCCCGATGCAACGATGCCTTCCCCAAGTGTGGTCTCGTTCCCGTAAACCTGTGCTCCATCAAGGTGTGTGAACCCGTTCTGAATGGCGACGGTGACCGCTTTTGCAGCGTCCTTGTTAAAAAACGCAGTTCCTGTTCCGAAGGCTATCCAAGGTGTCTGGGTGCCATCGTTCAAAGCCAATGTAGAGACGGGCATTCTTGGGACGAGATAACGGGTCGGGTGTGTTCGTGGATGTGACCATCCCGCATGCCCACGCCGGTTTAAATATGAGCACCCAACGCGGTTGACTAAGAGGGTGAGATACGAAGCCATCCGCAGCTGCTCGTGACCCTCGCGCAATGCGATTTATCAATATTATTTGGGTATTCCGTCCTTGCCGCGAGTAACAGTAACGAAGATATTCTTATCGTGTGAGGATCGCTAGTAACTCCCCCACCCCCACGATGAGCACGAAATGCCATACTTAATATCTAAGCAAAAGTCACATGGAGCCTGCCCTAAAGTCAGCCTTTTCTTTTCAATCTACCGTGCGACCCGTTTCTTCATCTTTTAACAACTTCCAGGCGCTGGTCTGCTATACGCTCGATTGTCCTACGACTCTGGCAATCCGATTGACTGGTGCCTCAGAAAAGACTGCACGGTGCACCCTTTGGCCGATCATCCTAGCTCTTCCGTGGGTGCCGTCGGTCACCTGGTGTACCGACAAGATCAATCCGAATGGCTGGTATATATATACAACTCGACGAGATTTTTTCGTAACATTGTAACGTGTGTTGACATTGTACCAGCTTGACTTAATACTAGTACTCGGACTATGCAATACGCAGTGGACCATCTTGGCGTCAGTGCATGCCAGATTGGAGCTGGCGAAAATATCAAATAACCGTTATAAACACATAAGAGATTACAGAACTCAATCTCCAATCCAAAGGCTTAGACGTGCAAAAGAGAAGCTATACAAGGCATGTTTATGTGTGCAAGAGTAACCACACACCGTGATGCAAGCAAACTGGTACTAAACGAGTGTGATCGATGCATGGCGTGAACCTTCGAAGCCCGAAACGAGAATCCCACTGCCCTTATATTTCCGGCGCGCCACTGTAGTACCCGGGATGCACTGAATGGGAGGAATAATTGAGAGTGGGACTCTGGATGTTGTTCGATGATCCACCAATCGTGGTCGGAGGCGGAGAAGTAGGGAATGTACTGGGATCAGATGGGTCCTGTAATATTGTAAGACGACAAGTCATTAGGGGATTCGCTCCACTTACATAGAGCTTGGGTTGTGCCATTTGGGGAGCGAAAGGAGTGACGTCTGTATAACCAGGGGAAGGATAGGCAGATGACGTCGGGCGACCAGCAAAGTCTGCTGATGGCGGGCTTTGGGAACGCTTCTTCCTCATGACGAAGAAGACAGCAACTCCAGCGATCAGTGCAACTCCGACGACACCACCAACAACACCTCCAGCTATCGCACCGGTGTTGGATTTGCTACTCGAAGACGTTGGGCTTGAGGTGCTTGAGGTTGAAGGTGACATAGTAAGAGGTGCTGACACAACTGACGTTGCTGCAACAGAACCGGTGGATTGGACACTAGTTGCAGTCGACTCGGGGGCATCTGGACGATCTGATGAGCGCTACATGCAGCGGCTATATAAATGGCAACTTACCGCCAACAGACTGAGCAAGCGTGGCGTTGAACGAATTGCTTATCTAGAAAAGAACACTCAGCACAGTGCCAGCAGGTGTACAATGCAAGGGGTGCATACCGTCACGTCTTGAAACGCCCATGCTGGTACCGCCGTACCAGCAGGAATCCCCGGCAGGAAACTGTTGGAATGGTTAGCTTCATGCAGACTGCACAGTATGTGAGAACCTACACTCCCGGATAAATAACTGAGCAATTGGTGTACCACGCGGGCCAACTGATGATGAAGATAAGAGTGTGCAAGAGGCGTTCCCAGGAGTTCACATTACTTGATAATTGCGGCGCCTTGGCAGATACCACAAGCACTAATGGTGTTGTATGTGACAGAGCTACATTGACATTCATTCACTTCATCCGCATAGGGACCGACATAGTGAGAGTTGGGTGGGAGAGCTTCGACGGCAAATACTTGTTAAACATTAGAGATTTGAACGAGTATGACTTCATAGGAAAGGAACGTACTGCCACTATTGCACACGGCTTGTAGATATGCTGAAATAAGACAAGGGCTCTGGCTCAAGGTATTATCCATCTAGTCATCGAAGACACTTTGAGAGTGAGGCGCCCGGAATGGGGTAGAGCGACGTACCCAATTGAAGGAGGATAGACAGGTAGCATTCGTAGTTTGAGCGAGAGTCCCTGTAGGACCCACAGAAAGTAAACCAGTGGCGAGGATTGCGAGTGACGGCCAGTGCTGGTTTCTACGTAGCGCCATAGTGGAAGGGAAGAAGACAACCAAGGTAGGGTTCGACACCCTGACTGTATATTAAGAAAGACCGCCTGCCAGGGTCAAAAGCCGATTCCTTGACAAATTTACACAGCATCATGATTGATGAGCGCGTGGCCGTAGGCTGAGCGCTGAGAGATCATGTGGGGGTAAAACGTCGGCCTGAGAACGTGGAAGAAAGCAAAAACGCATTTAGAACAGAGCGAGCAGCGCTGTGAGTGCAGTGGTACTCCCTCGGCGGCGCCGTTCATGATATCCAAAAGGGGAAAGAAGCCCAAGAAGCGGTCAGGGAGCCGATGGTGGGAAATGATGAACTAATAACTGTATAGTTGTCAGCCACCGCGTCTGTGCGACTGTTTCCATTCTATACCGACCATCCCATCCTTCAAGACTCTCCATGGCTCCCTCAACAACGTGAGTACAAAAATTCTGTAACGACCGCGTTAGATTGATAACTTGATCCAAGCGTCCCTTCGGTCACGGTCAGTGAAAATCCGACCCCCGACCGACGTGATCTGACCCCCATACCCACCGCAGGACATCGAAGTTCCGGAGACCCTTCTCAAAAAGCGCAAGCAAAATGAAAAGGCTCGGGAAGAGCGCCTCGTTGCTGCTGCTGCTGCACGGAAGGTGCGTCCAAGGTTTCTTGGAAACATTGGCCTTTTCCTCTTTTCATGATGTATATCGACAATCGTGGCTAGTGGTTTATTCTACGGTGCTGCCTTAAATTAACCATCTTTCGGGACTGATATCTCCACCTTGGCTTCCCAACTGTACATGCATACCATCAACCTAACACTTCACACAGGCGGCACACGCAAAACGCAAGGTCATCTTCAAGCGGGCCGAGTCTTACGTGAAGGAGTACCTCACAAAGGAGCGGGAGGAGATCCGGCTAAAGAGGGCAGCACGCGCATCTGGCGACTTCTACGTCCCTGCCGAACCCAAAATTTACTTTGTCATCCGTATCCGTGGTATCAACGAAATTGCGCCAAAACCCCGCAAGATCCTTCAACTACTTCGTCTCCTCCAAATCAATAATGGCGTATTCGTCAAGGTGACCAAGGCAACGCAACAGATGCTGCGGTTGATCGAGCCTTACGTTGCATACGGGTTGGCTTTATTTCGATGCTATCGTGTCACTTTTGTTAACCGAAACTTTAGCGAGCCCAACCTCAAATCAATCCGCGAATTGATCTACAAGCGTGGATACGGTAAAGTCGACAAGCAACGCATCCCCCTTGCCAACAACGCTATAATCGAGGAAAAGCTTGGCAAGTACGACATCCTCTGCATCGAGGACCTTGTCCACGAAATCGCCACTGCTGGACCAAACTTCAAGCAGGTGAGTGCATTGACTGCTGAAATTGACCTTTTTCTCATATCGTTCTATGGCAGGCATCCAACTTCCTTTGGCCTTTCAAGCTCTCGAACCCCACTGGTGGGTGGAGGACACGGAAATTCAAGCACTTCGTCCAGGGTGGTGACTTTGGTGATCGGGAGTCCAACATCAACAAGCTCATCCGACAAATGAACTAAGCGTGCCACCCTGTTGCACTGTGACGATTTGCGTTGTTGGGGAGTGGGCACTGGGGAGCCACGCCGTGTAGTTGGAGGATGTTGCTTTGTATGAGGGTATGCCTGGCATGAAATCACACCAACCTGCATCTGTTTCGCCATGTATGCACCTTATGTCAAAACCGAGTATGAACTCTTTCATTTCTGACGTTTGTCAAGCGACGCGTGAATGGACCCACGCTTGAGCTTAAACTAACATTGGCCACTACCTTGCGGACTGACTCAGTGACAGATGTAACAATTGACCCCCTGTCCATGGCCCCGCAGAAGACAGCCCCAGGTCAGGGCGATGTCCCAGTGCGACAGGTCAATAACATCCTCCAGAATCTAAGGTTGGTGTTATTCACTGCGTCGATATATATCTCACAGAGTCGTCCATACACAGAGGCGAGCACTTCAGACACGCACGGAACGTGCAGGGCAAGCCTGTACCTAACAGCTCACTCTCGTCTCAAGCCCACAACCAACCAACGCTGCCTATCAATCTTATCTACCCCTCACCGGCACCTGCGCCAGCGACTAGTCCTTCCTGGGTCCCTGGACCCAGCCCTCCCAGGAGCTGGCGCTCACCTGCGGCATCAACTTCCTTGCCCACCAACGTCAATGTCGTTACCGACACCCCCGCATGGCGGGAACGCGCACTCTCGCTTTTATTCTCTGCTGACGTTACACCCGCTTCATCTTCATCAGAGAGTGCGCGTTCCCGTCCGATCTACCCCAACCCTAGCCCAATCCCACAGTTGACGCTTCTCTGTCTCCAGCTCATCCGAGCTGCCTGCCCGGGTACAGACCTCGCCCAAGTCGTGCCTTACATCCCACTTCACCTCCGCCGTGCACTTGTTCGCTATACAGCGATCCAAGCACCATTATCCCAGATCGAGCTCGACGCGCTCTGTAAAGGCACCACTCACGTCGACACGGAACTTATCGTCGTCGGACCGCACAATACCCTGCGTGGGAGCGTCTTCCGGAAGAACGACCCCACCACCGATGTCCACCACGACGATACCGACGCGCTGGAACACAGAGATAACGAGCCCGGTGGATCGTGGGACGCCGTGCAGACCCGGGACAACGAGCCCCTTGTGCTGCGTTCCCTCGCCGTTCTCTCGAGCCCCCTGAGCGCTGCCACTGTGCTCGCGTTCCCGCCGACGATCACGCATCTCGTGCTCGTCAATATACCCCATCGAATCCCGCTGCAACGATTACCGACCATCTGTCCGCTGCTCGTCCTCCTGGACTTGTCCTATAATACGTGGTTGTACTCTTTCGAAGTCGTCGATGGGGAGAGACCGATGCTGGAGGAGGTGGGATGGGCCAAGTTGCGAAGATTGGAGGTGATTGGACTGAGAGCGTGTCCGGTGGCCCCGACGCTACTGCTGGAACTAAATAGAGGGCGATGGGAGGACGTCAGAGTTATTCAATAGAATGGGGTACGTGATTAATGGCGATACGACAGTTCGCAACTTTCTATAACAAATTTCGCGAAGCACAACATCATTCTCTCAGACAGAACCACGAACAATCTGCAAGGCATGAAATCGACTTGTTTGCTTTAAAATTATGAGTAATGTAACACTATATCCGGATACAAAAACGTACGACTTGGACGATGCTAATGTTGAATGGCTATGTGATAGGAAAACGAACGATTGTAAAGTGACGAGGGCCAACATGCCAGGAAATCAAAGACAGTGAAACGAAATCATGTCCTTTTGTTCAAGAAGAGTTGCAAGTCGAAAGGTCGAGCCTATCATTAGCCCACGTTAGAGTCAATTTTCTACAAAGGCAAACAGGGGCAAAGCTTACCTCGTGAAAGGACTCTTTTTCGGGTTCGCCGGTACTCTGCGAACCCGTGCCGAGGGGAAGAGAAACTCCACCCAGTCGGTGAGTGGCAGGGACTTTGACCCGTAGCTCATGTAATATAGCCCATAAACTATGCGTATATCGAACTGCGAGTTCCAGATACGAGACCGACGGCATATTGGTGTGATCTGCCAAAGTCAGCCGTTCAAAGAGCATAGACAGCGGGTATAACGACACACATAGGATTGCACTGTTTATCTGCTCCGCAACTCTATCGCGTCTTTCTTGGTGTAGATATTTTGCCATCGGACTGTTCTCTGGGACAGTATATGCAAGGAGCCCTCCGACGATCGAGAGTTCCTTGGTATAAATTGCGCGATCGTCCGACTTGCCAAGGGCGTTGACGGTCACAGATAGCTTCTGTGCAAAAACCAACAGTTCTTCCTGATGGTTTTCTTCGTCCTTTGGGTCGCGCTTTATGGGAGAGGCCTCGACCATCGCAACGTCCGAGTCCAGGGAGATAGGACTCTCAGTTTCTCGGCTCGGTGAAGTGTACGCAAGGGGAACCGTACGACATGCCTCGATGAATGCCAGGATGCGGAGGTTGAGTGAGAGATGAGTCGGGTTAACAGTCTCCCCGATATACTCGAGCCGCGACGGGTTCACGTTCTCGTCGGTTACCTCCATCTCGTTGTCGCTATCGTCCTCTGCGAGAACTCTAGGGAAATGTCGGTTCAAGAGGGCGGTCGCCTCCGCGACGTTTCCCGAGAGGATCTCGAATTGGATGCCTTTTATAAAGGATGTGCAATGTTATTCGAGAATGATTGTTACTTTCGAGTCGGACGACGTACGTTGTCGTAGGATAATGTTCCTGACCATCTCGTCGCTCAGGTCTGTCGACGATCCATGGGAGTTGATGGCACCCAGTCCATCTCCCACACGCGCAATTATTTGGTCAGGGATCTCGTCGCCGTCCTTGTCGAGGTGTCGAACAACGCTGTCTTTTGCAAACGCCTCTGCAGTCTTGAGGAAACAATTGTGACATAGGTAGTTGAAGACGAGGTTACGCTGTGCGGGGGTGATCAACCGGAGCCTGAAGAGGAGACACGGAGGTCCGTACTAGATGGTCTGGGCGTGGCTCAGCGAGAGTTTGGTTGCTCATGGGCTCGGTGCTTCCATCGTTAGGTTGTCTCCCTTTGCCGGTCGCGGTGGGCATCGTCTATTCAGTGACCTGGACGAGGATGGGACAAAACAAGTCGTAGAGGGGTTCATGTGCACGGTGGCACGTGCTCACATTTAGCGTCTCCTTCAGTTGGAGCGGTATAAGACAAAATACTAATTGATCCTATCGAGTCCACTTATATACAGCAATACTGCTGAGAACGACGTATAGCCGCTCGCCTGCTTCAACCCCGGCTCCGCGAGCGTGACACGGCAATGCTCTCCGCGTGTGCCCACTCGGAATGGGCAAGTGTCGTCGCAAGCGTATCTCCCCGTAGCAACCCAGCTGTCTCTTCCGCAAGCGCCGCACTCCGTACAAGTGAGTTTCCTCGACTGCGAATATAGCTCCTTCGGGGAGGCCTGCCTTTATAGATGATAGACTGTGACACGATGGTGATGTCGAAAATGAAGGTCCCACCGCTACCAAGGAGATACCTACCCAAAAGTAGAAAAAAGTGTGATCAAAAGAAGCGATTAGGTCGAATGGGGATAACGCACGGGAGGCTCTCGCGGAAGAATTCGGTTGATGCTGGTGGTGGGAGACGGGCTGGGGGAGACGTGAGGATCGACAGCACATAGAAGAAGTTGCCGAGAAATGCGAAAATGAAAAGATACATCGAGAGGCCCTGTCGTGACATGGATCAGAATCAGTCATCCTGGATCGAGAAATTGTTCACTGTACCTCAACCGACTTCCTGATGTACTAGGAGCATCGTCAATGTTATCGCGAGTGACGTTGCAACGCATACACGACTCACATTCTTCCAAATTTGCGGCAGTCGAGATGTCAGGTAGAGAGTGGTACATAGCCAAGCAAATATACGTCCCACCACGCGGTCGTAAGACGTGTCTTCGTCGGGTCGTCGTTGCTGGCTGAACCCAGTGTCACTCGGAAGCGAGGGTAGCTCCACGTTAACAGAGGAAGGAGGCGAGTGTGTAAGGTGGTTAGGCGGATTTTCCGCAACAGGCAATCCTATTGCCAGTGAGAGATCCGGGCTGGAGGTCGGTACAAGTACCGCCCCAGTCTTCAACCCTCTTCCAACCATTGGTTGTGCACCGCCTGTGTATTTTCCAATGCCAAAGACCACACCCATACCGAGTAGAACCATCCCTGCACTCCTCCGACTAGCTCTTGAAGCATTCCTCTTCTCTGTTTGGACCACTTGCTCCTCGGGTACATCTTCTGTTTCTTCTTCGCGTCGTGGCGACCTCCCTCTCGCAAGTAGCGCTGCTGCAGACGCAGATTTATGATGGAGCGTCGTCGGCACCACAGGTGACATACGTCGTCTCGAAGACCCGCCAGTCGGATGCTCGTGCCTCTCCTGGCTCCACGACACTCTCTTCTTTCGTCCACTCTCGGAATGAAAACTTTCCGAAAGTGTAGAGAGCACAGCGTCGCTTACTTCATTCTGAGGTACTTCGGACGGATGTTGGATAATGGATTGCTCATTCAAAAGGTCCCCATCGAGTTTCCTCAGATAACGGTGTTCTGGATGGGTGTCTGGATAGGTGGCGAGCGCGGTTGCTGCGGCGATATTGCCTGCCGTAGTAGACACGGTACGGTATTGCGATGCATCGATGGATAGTCGCTGAGCGGAGGAGGTGGTACGGGAACGCGTACGCGGGTAGGTGATGGGGGGAGTTTTAGGGTTGCCACCGTAGTAAAAGAACTGATAGAGCAGGCAGCAGTCTACGCAGCAGAAATACGTTGCAAGATACGTCTATTCGGATAATCACCACCAATGACGAGATTTGAAATGGACGAAGCTCACCTGGAACGGCAACTGGTGTGTGAGAAGGCACCCAATCAAGTTGGAAGCGTCGCCTGCGAGGAGAGGTCAATCCTCGGTACAGAACTGTCAGCAGCAAGATGGCGCAATTGTGGCGCACCGAGCATCCAGTTGAACAAGAAGGGGAGTGCAAGACTTTCGCAAGATTGCTGCTTTATGTTCTCCAGGATTTGTCTTGCAGACCGCGCGAGGACGTCAGATAACGTTTTCAGGAAGATTTATGGCGCAATCGTGCACTGAGCACTCACGGGAACTGTGCACCTAGCCAACAGCCTATCGAAACGAAACCAAGGAGCTCACTGAAGGACTTGGCGAGAAACATTGTCGGGGTGTGTGAGGGGTGTTTGAGAGTGAGCCAAGCTGGACAGCACGAGAAGATATCGGGGCGGGGTATGTTCACGCAGCTGTCCCAGTTCAACGTGGCGACTGCGTTTACTTGAGATGTGAGCAGCTCAGCCAAAACGCGTATCGTCTGGTCTGCTGCCACTTTCGGCTCTCATCCGCGCCGCCGGGCGCTTGTTGATAACGATCTACCGGATATTTTCGTGTAGCTCTCCAAGATAGTACACATGCACCGCGTGGAAATATTCCCTGCTCACACGAACGGTCCTCACGTTTTAAACCACCCTCGACACGCTTCCGAATCGCACCTACATTCACCTCCTTTCGCCGCCCGCTTCCCCTTCTTGTCCTGTTCCGCGTACGGATTATAGTCAATCGTCAGTTCCGTGCCCGCCTGGATATCCGTGGATGCTACAAATGCTACATATGGCATATTCACCTGCGACCAAATGTCAGTGAATCGCAACATACATATCGTAGAGCGTGGGCTTACATATGGGATTGTGTCGTACACTACACAGTAAACCTCCATGTTTGGACCGCATGAGTGGCTATCGGGGACAATTCAGCACGACGCGTCGTTTGTGCAAGTCATTCACCTACTTTACGAATCGCGTCCAGTTACCTCCAACAACTGTCAATTCATGCCGGCAACCACAATTATCATCGAATACTCACCACACTCGTAAGAGTCCACAGAGTATCTTCCCCCCAGGTTCTCCGAGTCTCTGACCTCGGTGCTATCGAGGTCGAACAAGTACCCCTGATGCTCCTCAGGTACCTTATCTACTTCGTCCCTCCGGCTGGTTTTCGTTCAGACTAAGCCCAAGTTTATGTGGCCACATGATATACTTACATCAACATTCTGCGATGACGAAGAGCTGTGTTAGCGACGGTCCAGCGCGCCGATGTGCAGTATTACCCTGTGTATGTGCCAAGAACCTTTCCCTTGGGAATGTCGTCGAGAGCACGCACGCCCCACCCACATCGCTCCGTGTCAAAAATTTCAATGCCGATGTTGCGAGGATGTTGGGCGACGCGATTTCCGCAGTCGTAACCGCATCCGCAGTACTATGTGTCATTAAAATATTGAGTAAAAGCAAGTGCGGACTCGTTGGGCCAAACCTTGTTACATTCGATGACCTCTATACCTCGCGGAATTTCAAAGGTGAATATGCCCTGCACCGTTCTCTCAACTGTAATGTCAGGGAAACTCGCGATGGACTTACCTCAGAATAGGCAGTGAAATTATTTTTGCCTCCCACGTCATAAACTTTGGACAGGTCCCGGCAAGGGCAGTCCGAAGCGTCTGAACAGGTCATACAATCGCACATCGTGAAGACGCCGCGGGATGGATTAAAAATGTCTTGCAATCCATTATCGCTGCATAATAGAGGTGAACACGTCACTCTTGTAGTAGGTAAACATACCAGAAAGTGTAGCCTTTCTCCATGTATTTAAATTTCCGGAGGTTACGTGGGACATTCTCATCAGAGATATCGGGGGATATGCGAACCGTCGCAGCCCTCACTTCTTTTGCAGCTTTATTCCATGCTGACGAGATACGCCCTCGTCTAGCACATACGGTCAGGTCAAACGCGACTTGCGCGAGGGATGTGCTTACAAGGTCGGCGGAGAGATGATGACCGACGGGAGTGTACTCTGTGCAATCTCGAGCTCCCTGGAGGACCCAGCTGAACTGGGGGTCAATACCATCCTTCCTTTGCGCGAAAATATTGAAGGAGTTGCCATAGCTGATCTGGGGGAGGAAGTCGGGGTGCTATCAATCCGTGGTCGACCGACGCGGCCTCGTTTAGGTGGAGGTCCAGAAGAGATGGACTGATCACGCGATGAAACAGTCAATCCCGGAGATGATCTTTTGCTCCGGCGCAAGGGTGTCGAATGAGCGGTTACACCTGCTGATGACCCTGAAGCGGGCGCCGGGTTAGCTCGCCTCACTCGAAGTTTCGAGTTTGCTTTCCCTCTCTCCGGTTCTTGCAGCCTCCCATAAGCCTTGTCTATCTCCGCGTCCCAATCAGCGGTCGACACCGGAGCTACTTGACGTCTCCTTAATTTCTCGTCGTACGCCTGGCTGCGGTGATCAGTGAGACGTTTGTGAACGGCGTCATCCGGCCACGGGACTTTCAT
Source organism: Boletus pseudopeckii (assembly GCA_038092915.1). NCBI lineage: Eukaryota > Fungi > Basidiomycota > Agaricomycetes > Boletales > Boletaceae > Boletus > Boletus pseudopeckii. The sequence continues at coordinate 14,610 of JBBPRH010000132.1, forward strand.
GTCGAGAGAGCTATCTGCAATGAAGTTGCGATTGCGTTCCTGCGTTCGTTGCCATCGCCTTATGAGTGAAAACCCATCAAACCTTTCCGTTACCCAGGTGGTATTTGAACCATCCCGACGGTGCCAATTGTCCCACCTCACCTACATATCAGAACGGTAAGCAGGATGGGCGCGAGGTAGACGATGTATCAGGACATACTTCGTATCTGTGGAAGAGCGCTGAGATCGCCAATACCAATCGTGGTGCAATGTACTATACCTTGAAGTGCCATCGAGGCGTATCTCTTCACCGACAACGGCCTTGACCGGCCATTTGTCGTCCTCGTTCCCGTCCGAAGCATCGCTATACGAGTCCACTGGTGAAGGAGATGGCTGCCACATATGTTCCGCCATCACTCTTGAGAGCAGTGCCAAGCTTTGATCTCTGGCAGCTTGATTTGCCATCAGTGGCGTTCAACAATTGGAGTCCAGACGGAGTTTTCCATCCCGCAAAAAGAAAGTGCTTGCTGAGGAAAAACTTAGTGTCTATTCTTCAGCGAGGCGGATAATGACTACACACTAACTGCGATAAAACTGCTCCCAGCAGACCCGGGTAGGACAATATTGATACTATCATTCTGACTTACCAATCTTGATGGTTCCAGCTCTGATTATGATCACGTGTTGATTTTACGCGTTTATGAGTCAACGTGTCGTGGCTGAGCCACGTCCTCTCACTTCTTCGTCCGTCATGTTTATGCTCAAGCGGACGCCAACGACGACGGATGGACGCGTCGTAGATCGTCTCCAAGAAAGCACCCGCGTCTTCAAGCCATTCAAACCGCCCACAGTCTTGGTATCCACAGAACGCGTGCAGCCAGCTCGCAAACGCAAGCGTGTCTCGTACAAAGAATCTCAAAGAGATGAGAATGACTCTGACTCGGACGATACGCGGAAGAAGAAAAAGAAGAAGGACAGGGACAGGGATGCCACATTCAACGAGGAAGAACTCAAAGCTGCCATCAAGACATTTCCAGTGTACAAACCAAAGCCGTTCGAGATGACAGTACGCAGGTTCTCGATGCCGACCATGACAAACAAGAACGGGCAGGTTGTACACCTCGTCTCAACTGGTGCATCCCTCGGTATACGACCCCAAGCGAAGATTATTCCCCGGCCATTACATGACCCGATGGAGGACCACGCCATTGTGTTATATGATCCGACTATAGATGACCGAGAGACTGACGAGGAAAAGAAGGCGAGGGAGAAGGAGGAAGCCAAGGAACGCGCAGTCAAGGAGGCTCAGGAAAAGACCGCCGGGATGTACAATCCCCACAAAAGTCTACGCGCTCTCTTGGGTGAGGGCAAAGACAAGAAGGAGACTATCCCTAAAGTGCCAGTTGTCATCGATCCTCGTCTTTCCAAAGTCCTTCGTCCACATCAAATCGAGGGTGTAAAGGTGATTATAAATGGTTTATCCCTCGTTGACGCTCATGTATGGGTTCGTAGTTTCTGTATAAATGCACAACAGGAATGATGGTCGACAATCAATACGGCTGCATCATGGCAGATGAGATGGGCCTCGGAAAGACTCTTCAGTGCATCGCTCTTCTTTGGACTCTAGTTAAACAGTCTCCGCACGCCGGAAAACCGTCCATCGAGAAGTGCATTATAGCGTGTCCGTCCAGCTTAGTCAAGAACTGGGCCAATGAACTAGGTATGTCGTCTCCTTTGTGTTGATCCAGCAGTAATACCAATAGTACCTTAGTGAAGTGGTTGGGACCGGACGCAATTTCCGCGCTGGCGGTCGACGGCAAAGGCGGAAAAGCCGAATTGCTGGAGAAAGTCGGAAGATGGGTAGAGGCTAGAGGTCGCAACGTTACACAACCAGGTTCGTTCTTGTTCCCTGATGCATTCACTACTTATGAACACGTTATTCGACCGCAATGTAGTGATGATCGTGTCATACGAAACCCTTCGGACGTTATCAGCTCACCTTGCCAATTGTAATATTGGTCTGCTGTTGTGCGACGAGGGACACAGACTCAAGAATTCTGGTCTGTGCTCCTTAATTTGCCTGGCGCCCTTGTCAAGAGAGAGCTGCTGCTCACTACGCACATTTGTCTTTCCTTGACGCAGACTCCCTTACGTTCCAGTCGCTCAACGCGCTCGATGTCAAACGGCGCGTTATATTAACAGGCACGCCCATCCAGGTATACAGTTTGTCCCTGTTCCTGGCGCATATATGCGTCTTACTCTCCAGTACTGATGTCCCAATTCCTATGTCTTGGTATTTAGAATGATCTCTCAGAATACTTCTCGCTTCTTAATTTCGCCAACCCCAATTTCCTGGGTACACGCGAGAATTTCAGGAAAAACTTCGAGAACGCTATTATTCGAGGCCGCGATGCAAGTTCATCGAACGAGGTACAAGCCGAATCTGAAAGGAAGCTCAAGGAGCTCGGTGGACTCGTGACGAAATTCATCATCCGGCGTACCAATGATCTATTGTCGAAGTATCGTGTGTACCCTTCCTTACCAATGGGATCCAGCGAATCTAACACTGACATGCGAACTCGCTTAGTACCCGTCAAGTACGAACACGTCGTATTTTGCAAACTATCCTCCTTTCAATTGTCCCTATACCGCCACTTCATTTCATCCCCAGAAATCAAGGCTCTGCTACGTGGTGCTGATTCGCAACCTCTGAAAGCCATCAATATCTTGAAGAAACTATGTAATCACCCTGAATTACTCAACCTGCCCGACGATCTCAGAGGTTCGGAAGCACTCATTCCTGAGGGATTTGTAGGAGCTTCAAGGAGTGGAAGCGGCAGTGGTGGTAGACATGGAGGAAGGAACCAGGACAGAGGCGTAAGGTGTGAATGGGGAGGCAAGTTTGTCGTCTTGGAGAGGTAAATGGTTTTTTGTACCCCATGTTTAACCCTTAGTGACGCGCCTTTGATTGCGTTCATCCTTTCACAGGTTTCTTCATCAGATCAAAACGACCACCAATGACAAGATCGTGCTCATTAGCAATTATACCCAGACACTCGACCTGTTTGAGAAGTTGTGTCGAAGTAAAAAGTGCGTCACGTCAGGTTCACTTATTATTGAGCTTTCTTTATATCGTACGTAAGGTATGGATTTTTCCGCTTGGATGGGACCATGACAATCACGAAGCGTCAAAAACTCGTCGATCAATTTAATGACCCCAGCGGGAAAGAGTTCATCTTCTTACTCAGTTCAAAAGCTGGTGGATGCGGTCTCAATCTTATTGGAGCGAACAGATTGATTCTGTTTGATCCCGGTATGTGCCCCCAAGTTGTCACATACATGCAAGTAACCGAGGCTCCCCTATGAGATTGGAATCCAGCTGCTGATCAACAGGCTCTCGCCCGCGTGTGGCGTGATGGGCAGAAGAAAGAATGTATGTCAAGCGTTAACCTGATTCCAACGTCTCACGATTGACCTATACGCAGGCTTCGTCTACCGATTTATTTCAACCGGAACCATCGAAGAGAAGATCTTCCAACGACAAGCTTCTAAGCAAGCTCTGTCCTCCGCAGTGGTAGACGAGAAAGAGGATGCAGAGAGACATTTCTCGCTCGAGTCCCTCCGACAGCTCTTCACGTTTAATGAGGGCACGATATGTGATACACACGACACGTTCAAATGTAAGAGATGCAAGAACGGGAGGCAGGTCATCAAGAGTAGCGCCTTGCTATATGGAGACGCGAGCACGTAGGTATTTTTTGGATCAAGAGTAGCCAAGGAAGTTGACCGACATTAATTCTAGCTGGAATCACTTCACGAACGCAGAGTTAAAGGACAATCATGATGACCTTCTTCGAGCGGAGGTCGATTCGTCCGAGGTTTCCTTTGTCTTTCAGTACATTAGCCATTAAACTGCATTCTGTCACAACGGACTACTACACAGTACACTTTTGGACTACTCTACCACAACATTGAAACCGCGCAAATATTTATTTATTTATTGTCAGCCACAAGACTTAAAAGTTGAATGAAATTCACACGACGAGTTAGACGCTCTCCGAGATGTCGAGCAGAGCGGGCGGACTGTACGGTGGAATTCAATTCTCCTCTGGCGCAATCCTCAGTTTCTCTTCCTCCTCTACTCCTGCACCTCCCCCGCCAGCACCCTCTCAAACCCAAATCAACAAGAAAAATCAAGTTTCCAATGTTCTATCACAGGCGCCCGACAGGCAAACGAGCGCCACCACCAGTGTCGACGAAGGAGCTGCGACATCAGTAGGATCTGGATCAGGGTCGGTGGCAGGAAAATCTACAGCCGGTATCTCTTCCTCTCCTGCGCCTTGATGTGTACAGCCAAAATATTGACCGTGTCGCAATCATGACCGTTTTAACGCTTGCTACACATGTCAAAACCCCTCCCTCGCTCCTCAACCTTTCAGGATGGTCCGCTGCCCTCGCTTTCGCACCCGTTCGTAGGACACAAGTAAAGGCGAAACAAGCCCCCACGAGGTTGCCCCCAGGGGCGACGGCCGTGCCGGTCCCGGTCCCGACGACTTCCGCACCTCCCCAAATACTGGGAGTCCCCGTCAGCTCCAATGCGACCGTGTCTGCCACTGCCGTCGTATTCGCTCCACCTGAACTGGTCACGCCTGGAAATGACCAAGTGGACGTCAAGGACGAACCCAGCATCGGGTGGCGGAAGAAGGAGGGATGGGGCAAGAAAGTGAAACCTCCGTCGATGGTCCTCGATGAAGACGTCAACGGCTTTAAAGCTCATCAAAAACGCAAGGGACCCAGTGGTGCCGGTGGCGGGAAGAAGGGGAAGAAGGTGAGTGCAGAAGCAAGGCAGCTTTCACACCTGATCGATTGTGGATTGCGTCCAGAACAAAAATGTGCAGCCATCCGCCGTGTGGGATCCCGCGGAACAGTACGACCCTTTAAAACCAAATGATTACAACGAATACAAGCTCTGGAAGCAACGTGATCGCATTGAACGGGCAACAGAGCGAGCTGCTGAGAGGAAGCGTGCACGCGATGTCAGAGACCGAGGTAGTGACCAGACCGATTCAGGGAGTGAAGACGAACGTCCTCGCAAGACTGGTTTGTTGACCGTCTCTGACAACTTTATATCATTTTGATGACGATCATCCAGGGAGGTTTGATGACCAAACTACATATGACCGGTGGACTCGCAGAGATGATGATCGCCCACGTGGCATTGGGAGCACCGATCTTCCCGCAGCCACTATGGATCGCAATGTGTCCGGCGAGGATGCATATATGCGACGCCTGGCGATGTCGCAAGGAGCGGCCCCGCCAAGAGCGCCATCTCCTCCACCAGTTCATGTAGACCGAAATATGTCTGGGGAGGAGGCGTATCAACGACGTTTAGCTTTGGCTGCTGGAGGCCTGTCTGCTCAAACCGCAATCTCGCCCGTGTCTCAGCCCGCCGATGAAGCAGATCTCGACGTGGTCGCTGAAAACGACGTGACTGAACCCCTAGCAGTCTCAGTGGATCTTGCGGAGACAGGAGACGAGGTTTACCAACGTCGTCTTGCCATGAGCGAGGGACTCCGACCCAGCGCACCTCCGTTCATTCCTTCGCAGCCTCCACCGATGCCCTCCAGCGTCGCTGAACCTCCCTCTCCTCCGCGTTTGGCATACAATCCATTTGCTCCACCTACTAATGTCCCCCCTCCTCCGGGCCAAATTCCAAGTGGGTTCGAAGACAAAGTAAAAGCTGCTGCCAATATCGCTGCTAGGTTGAGTGCACTCGCTGCTACCGCAGGTGCAAGTTCCGCCGGATCTGGTGACTCTGGAACGAATTCTCCTACTCCACCCGCACCTGCGGAGGAAGAGGGTACATCGAAAAGGTCAGCCTTATCCAACCCCAGGGTTTTCGGGTTATTTAAACAGGCTCATTCGCAGGCCTGATCCCCATGGTTTTGCTGCCCGTCTCATGGCGAAATGGGGTCACAAAGAGGGCCAGGGACTGGGAGCAGACGGTTCAGGCATTGTCAACGCACTCACCGTCGAGCAAATCACACAGGCAAAGAGCGGGAAACGGAACAAAAAGGTTGCGGTACAAGCTCAGGGCAAACCGGCGATTGGCTCCAAGATGGGAAAGATCATCAATGACAATGAAGATGTGAGAGCACGCGAGGACCGCGAGCGGTTTGGTGAACCTAGTCGGGTGGTTGTACTCACGAACATGGTCGACCCTGAAGACGTTGATGACGGCGATTTGCGCGACGAAATTGGTACGTTTGACTGGTTTGTCGTAGGTTCATCGCGGCTGAAGCTCGGTCTTGTAGGCGATGAATGCTCAAAGAACGGCACCGTTGAGCGTGTCATCATCCATCTCTGTTATCCCACCCCATCGAATCCCGAGGAGGCTGTACGCATATTCGTACTATTTGCCGGGCCGTCGGGAGCGTGGAAGACTGTGAGAGAAATGGATGGAAGGTATTTTGGTGGAAGAGCTGTGCGAGCGAGATATTTCCCCGAAGGGTTGTTTCTTCAACATGATCTAGATGCTGCTCTCTCGTGAGCTTTCTGTACTCGGTCCTAAGTACGATTCAGATAGAACTGGCTTGTATACGATAAGACCTAACTTTCCCTTCAAAGGGAGTGGTTGAGAGCCCCTACGATTCGCTGGCGCTGGGAGTGAGGCCGAGCCTTTGACTGTCAACGCATTCTTGTCCTCCCACAAGCCAGAGCTTTTCCTTGCGTCCGATGAGATCTCTCCCTTTGTGGAGGTCAGTGGTGATTACTAGTACCTGATGGGCAAACGTAATCCAATGAGTTCTTGTTGACTTGTCATACCTGAACCCGATTCCACAGCGAAAACCCATCACAACCAATTCGCATAAACCAAAAAAAAAGGAAATCATTGACTATAAACAGGAATGCGCCGAGCGATCTCACTGTACGCACTAGCGGTCTTTGCAACCGTTCCAAAACAAACAAAAAAAGGGATTCAATGATAGCGAGAATATATCACAGTCCAATGCAAAAGTGCAAGGTATACGAAATCAAAAGTGGGGATAATCGAGAACCGTGTATGTGCTTGTGGGGCGAAACGATAGATAAATAGGAGAGACATGGATTCTTACTTGGCGTACCATAAATAAGAAATGTAAAAGATAGATGTATGAAGGAAATCTTGGAGAATGGCGGCGAATGAACCGTCCAATGTGCATATGTGATGACAGATCGTGTGAGGTTTGCTGTGGCAGAACCTTCCAGTTAATTGCGAGATAGTCAAACAAATGGGGCGTAGAATGCGGACGTTTGGTTGGCTATAGGTGTGAGATAATGTTGAGATAGAAATGAATAATGCAAGTGGCATTTTGGATGATTCAAGATAGTTCGTGTGGGACTTTGATTGGCTTGGCCAGGACTGAACCGATGGCGTCGAGGCATAACGAACGTGAAGAGCAAACATGCCGTGCGAGACATAACAACTCTGCGAATCCGAGAGCAATCGTAGCAATAGGCGTAGTCGAAAGGATGGTCGAGTAAGCTCCGATGGATGATGGGGTGGTGGATAGCCTACTTGGCCAGCAACGGACGTTTAACAAAGAAATTGAAAGCAAGAGGGGAGAAGGCGGCAGTCATCCATATTCAGGATATCGAGAGCTGTAGCAAGCAGGATAGATGCAGGTGAGCTCAAAATCAATACGCCGCCATACGGGCTGCATCGAAAGTCTCGGCCCGTGTAATGGGTCCTCTGGCCATCCTTTTCACCTTCGATGAAATACCTTTGGTCGGGGGTGGGCACGGACTATCACCGATGTCGGTTTCTTCGTCATCGGTCATAGTAAGGTTACCAATCTCCGTGAGAGTAGAGAGCCCGTTACGACGAGTCCGAGCAGCATTTGCGGCAGCGAACAACTGAGGAGCACTAGGTGCGGTGTTGCGTTTGGATTGTGGTTGCTGCTGCTGTTGGGTCATGCTGGAAGCCTTGGAACCCAGATCGCCATAGGCGTACGACTTGGTGCGACCAAACTTGGCTTTTCGGAACTGATCCAAGTCTTCGCGACGAGAGAGCGCATGACTGGGGTCGTCCATGGTCACATAGCCCTGGGGATGGCAGCGGCCCGAAGAACGTTTATAGTAGCCGCAGTATCCGCCTTCCAGTATGTACACCTCCGGGTAGTGGATCCTCGGATACACGTGGTTGTTCATGGCGCGATCTTTGGAGCGTAGGTGCTTAGCGCTATTGCATGTTTCAGTATGTTGCAATAGAGGCGCAAAAGATACTTTACATCGTTGGAGCTCTTTTAACACTGAACTCACAGTGGAAGACCAAAACTGTCTTCCTTGAGATATCACCGCTGACACATGGTTTAGGTCTACTCTGAGCGAGAAGAAATTCCTCCACTCCCGCTGTGGTATTGATGTTGACGGCACCTGGGATATGACCGCCGTTATATTCGTACTCGAAGCGGCAATCAATGACATGGAATTGGGCTATCTGTGCGCTGTATGCGCCGTCGAGCAGGGCATCCAGCTGCAAGGAAAATTGTTCAGGATTGCGTACCCTTATCGCAGCCAATAACTTACAGTCTTGGGGGCGATTCTCATTAAACCATCCTCGCGAACGCGATGACATGGGAGAATCTTGCCTAACGACTCGTTATCGCCGAACCCCGCAAGCATGAATTTCGAAGAGGGACTCTCAGAAACCTCCTTGTTTACTGCAGGGCTAGCACCAGTGAGGGGCCTAAAGTCTTCTGTCCCATCACGACGACGGATAGTCTTGGTCTGCTGGCGTTTCATGTACGCCTGAGCAGGAGAAGACATGTCTGGTCCGTCAAAAGATTCATCGGACATGTCAACACCAGTAGGGGGAAGCATTGCAGATACCACCCGGCGGGAGAGGCCTAACTTGTGAGGAGTAAGACCTTGCAAATGTGATGCTTTGGAGTCCATTACAGGATACGCGGATAAGGCGGCACCCTCTGCAGGATGTACCACAGCGGAGAAGGCAGGGCGACGAGGACGTTTGTTGGCATTCGAAGGAACACCGAGACCCTGCAATCCTGGCTTGCTGAAGTGAGATAACAAAGGACCACCTCCCATGCGCTCGAGTTTGTGTTGGGACGGTGACGAAGGAGGAGGAGAGGAGGGGTCGTCCTGTTCAGCACGAATGACAGCTTCAGGCGATAAGGACCGTCTCTTCTTTTGACCGGCGCCAGCGCCAGATGACTCCAATTGCGCCAGAGATACGGTGCTATGAAACATGTTAAGACCGGTGATTGTTGGGGCAGCAGACAAGGGAGGCGAGCTCAAGAGATGCTCATCGTGAGCCATTGGAACAGGGTCCACGTCCATTGCATCCTCCGAGGGAAAAGTAATGGCTTCAGCGGGCTGGTAAGAGATGTTAGTTGAAAGCTTTGACTAGTAGTACGAGTGGGAATCAATGAACACTTACGGGAGCAAATATATTTTCCTCTGACGTTTGTGTGCGTTCCAATGGTTTAGCAGAAAACCACTCGCCAGGTAAGGTGCCACGTTGAGTGCGTTTCGAGCCAGACTGTGTGTCGGACGTTGAATTAGACGTTGAGTCGTTTGAAATAAGATTGTTGCTCAGGTCTTGGCCAAACAGGCGTGCACCACTTGTGTAAGCGCGGGGTCGACTCGAAGGCTTGCTAAACTGCACGGCCTCCTTGCGTGGGACATGGGATGGCATGGGGGAAATATCCATTGCATCGTCTTGGGCGATGTCGACGCAGTCGCGCGGAGGAGAGTTGAGGGACATGTTTGAGGCGAATGAGAGTTCGAGGTCCGAGGAGAGAAATTCATCGAGGTCATCACGGGGTTTGAGATGTTGACTACGTTTGCGAATTGGCGCAAGAGGCGCACTTAGATACTGGGAAGAGGCTGATGAAATGGTAGAGAAGAAATTCATGACTTGAGGTGCCAAAGGGTACTCGTGATCTCTCTTGAGCCTCTTGTTCGAATAGCGATCTGCAAGACGGGCCATGAAGGTGAGGGATACGATGAGAAGGTTATACACGTTGGACGATAAAATTGGAATAATTGAGTTGAATAAATTTGCGGGTCGTGCAATGATGCAGCGGTAGAGTTGAAGTTGGACGCAGAGTGCCCGGAGGAAGTAATACAGTCAGTGACTGATACTTTGGGGGGATGAAGTTGAACACGCATGGAATAAATACGAACCGAAATATGGTCCGAAAGCGCTTTGATCACGACCAGAACAGGCTGTCGGAGAGAAATCAAAGGGGTCATCAGTATTGTGAGGCCGGAAAGGTGTGGACTTGTGGAACCGAGGGTGAAAGACCATTGTCTGCCAAGTTGGTAGAGCACAGACATTTGCCTCGTGACTCGCTTATGCACTCCTTTGACGAAAAGGATATGTGAGGAAGAGAGAAAGAGAGGATTACCTTGGACGTAATGAAAGAATCGGCGGAGGAGGCCGCGCCTTGATATGTGGAGGTCAGCAAGAAAGTGGTGAGTTTGCTAGCGAACTGTAGTCTCTCACGGAAATTCGAACACGGAACGGAAGGTAATAAAGGAAGCCTGAATGTAGACTATTGTGGGTCCCGAGTTGTCCCCTTGCCATATCAAGTGAGTGACGCACCTTGAAAACTTGCTGGGTGTCCTCGACGGCGACACCACTCACCAGAGAGCAAATGAGCAGCCCTAGACCGAAAAACGCGAATATCGTAATGTCACTACGCCGCCCAGGTTGCCTTCAGCGCTCAAAGGGACCTTTGTTTTGGCTTGTCTTTGGTTCAAGTTGACTTTCGTCACGTGCTTATTCGGCTCGAGAACAATATCTCCGTTGTCATAGCATCTCCGGAAACATAATATACGGTACAATTCACACCATAGCACGTCTCTTGGCCAGCGAGGGGCGCGGGTCCTCCACATTCACTTCAGACCACCTTCCGAACCATTAGCTGGTGAATCGCGGTGGATGATGGACATCACATACGGAATGAACACGGTCTGCAATTTCTCGTGATGAATTTCTGGGTATTTCTCTTCAATAATCTTCATGACCGAGTTGAAGATAATCTGCAACGCCACTCAGTCTCTGGCCAGTGTGACGCGCGCGCTCTTCCACCCTACCTCATATCCCGCAGCATTCAGGTGCAGGCCGTCGCGAAGAAACTGCTCGCAAGCCCGCTCATCGCGTCCGGCAGCCTCCCAGATCTCCGTCCACACATCCGCCACAGGCACACGCGCTTGTGCCCCAACTTCCTTCACAGCCTCCGCATACAGCTTTGTCTCCCCAAAAATGCGTCCGGTCCACTGGTATGTGTTCACTGGTGGCGGTGTTATCAAAATGATTCGGGTATCAGGCGAATAGTACGCCGACGTCGGGGATTTGACCATGTCCACGAGGTGGGCCAAGTTGGCCTTGTAACGGTCTCGCGGGACATGTTGCGGACTCGGAAGTGGCGCAGCATCGTTGGCGCCGAACCAGATGGTCAGCAACTGCACCTTCGGCACCTGATGCTTCTCGTGCTGTTTCGTCAGGATCTATATGGAGTCCGTATCAAAACGACCGCATACGCGATGTCTACGAATTACCTGCTCAAAGACTGGAATAGCCCAGTCAGTCTGATACCCGCTGAGACCTCGATTGATCACGTCCAACTTGCGGACATAGGCAGCTAGACGCGTCTTCAGCGGCTGGTCGACGTGTAGACCACAGTGAACATACACGCCAACCATTGTGCAAGTCCAGAACACTCCCACCCTCCCTGGGTGAGGGAGTCTCCCAGCAGCAAGATGACGTCTTGGGTATAAGCTACCATATCTATGCTTATCTATGGTGACGAGACCGTCAGATACTACCGCAGTAGAACCAAATGTCAGTGGACCCGCTTACCGTCTGAAACGGCGTGGGGGGGACTTGGGGGATGGATTAACAGAAAATATTCGTCTGATAATCAGAGATAATCTAACTCGAAACGGGATTCCACGAGGCAGCCACGCGGAGAGCTATGCAGCGTGTTTTTCTTGTGATTCAGTCGGTACTACTGAAACAGCGCAGTGCTCCACTTTGACTGGTCTCGTATGACAAGGATTGTCTTGTCGCTGGAAGAATGGGCTTTAAGATTGGCACGGTCGGAGCGGAAATCGGATGGGATCGTCTTGTTCTCATAGCTACTAGCAAATATTTTGTCGCGTACCATCCATGGCTTCGAGTAGTCCGATACCACTGTGCGTGTCGAATAAGAAAGCCTATGTATGGGACGTCGACGGTGAGAAGACCGTCTCGCAATCCTATCCTTCCTGATCACGTCCCATCAGACATCGCTACATTGCGTTCACACCACCACATCTGCGGCGTCTTGACCGGCACTCTTCCCCATCTGTCCCAGCAAAATGTATTCTTGGGCGTCCCACTTTTGTTAATGTCCGAGGAGGTAGTTCTCCTCGTTGACAAGGGTAGGTCAAACGGTCGTCTTACCGGCGTAGCCGATCGTGACCGATTTGACTCACCACTCTTGTTCATCACAGGACTTGCGATATTGGTAGACGACCAGAACGCCCATCACGATCCGAGCACAGCTGAGCTGGAGAGATGGGATTCCGAGCGACTCCGCGGGGTCGAAGAGCAACTCGCTTTGGCAGAGGAACACGAAGCCAGAGCGGCCCTCGATCCAGACCGCGCCATGTCCGAGGAAGCCGTTTTGAAACGCAAGGAGCGCGAGGAGAGAAAGGCGCGAGGTAAAGTCAATCCTCTCGAATTGACCCAGGGTCTATCGAACGAGGGTCTATCTGCGCCTCTCACCACCGAATCTATCCCTGACCCCGAGTCATCACGGACTACAAGATCACATAGATCTGACGTGACCGTATCTCGGAATTCGACCACACCATACACGGTACACGTTCCTGGGGCATCGTCCACATTCGAGTGGTACGCCCTATCCGAACATTCGTTCCCCACTCTCGCAGCCGCGCGCGATGCAGGAATATGGGATTATCCCGAAACGCCTATGCAACATGCTCGCTGCGGTGTCTTTCGAGATTTATGGGAAAAAGGTTATTTCTTGGGAGGCGGTATCAAATTTGGTGGCGAATACTTGGTGTATCCCGGTATGTTTTTCCCCCGCTCATATTTCTTTGAAAAATCTGTCCGCCACCCCGGAACCGCGACGGCCGTCTCCATATCTTGCCCGGTTTAATATCGGTCGTTGTCGAAAGCGAATCGCCTTATTCTCATCCTCTCGAGAGTCCTGTTTGTCTGATATTCTAATTTGTTTTTATTGCGACATCCTTTTATCATTCAGGGGACTCATTACGATATCACTCCCACTTTGTCGCGTCCGTAATCGAGTCTCCTGCAGCCCCCCTCCGGCCAATGGAGCTCGTTGCTCATGGTCGGCTAGGAACTGGCACAAAGAAGGCTCATTTATTATGCGAATGGGACGAGGACAAGCAGGCCGTAACATATTATTCCATCGAGTGGGCGGGATTTGGTTGAGGTCAACTTACAAGGTCTGTACGTCCGAGCTATTCCCTTCACGGAGCGGCAGTTTGAAAAAAAAGGGGGGGAAGATTGCATTGCATGCTCATTAGCAAATGATTGTGAGGTATACCAACTCCTAAGATCCGCGCGAAGAATTAAGCCAAGACGTTTACCCGAGATTATAGGACCATCGATAGAGTATCATTCTCTAATCCCGCTTCCGCCGGTCTGAAATCCGCACGACCTTTCGCTCGACTGGTCGTGCCGGATTGAGGGCCTGTTGTTGTGGCATACTTTTCCCAGGCCGAGTTCTATGAAGTTGAGTTCCTGCACCATCTTCAGCCCTCTCGGACGAGATGCTGGGTGCTCTATTGTGACGGGGTTCCCCAACGCTCCCCCCGACGCTGAGGATCCGGACAATCAAGTCATTAAGCCAAATTACCACAGCAAATATGGGGAGCCGAATCGGGATAAGTGGCGAGGGATAGCGCACTGCATCGTGCTTCTCGGAAGAAAGGTGCGGGTTGAACGGATCATGGGGAACGGGCCGGGCGTACATAGCCATGATGATGTACTATAACGAAAAAACTCAGCACGTTGTCACCTATCGCGGGATGACGGCCCAGATTAGCGTGGCACGCACCGCAGGGAACAGCAGCGCAAAGAGAGCGGCATTTGCGAGGCCACTTCCCCATGTGCAGATAGCTGCGGAAGGAAACCCGAACGCGAAAAAGTACGGCCAACGTTCTTCGAGGTATCTCACCCTACTCGAAAGAGATAGGCCGCGAGCGATCCAGATGAACCTATGCCCCAATGCGGTCAATAAAGATGTTTTTTTTTTTTTTTTCGAAATCGGATGGAACTCACTCGAAACAGTAATACCTAGACGGGCAAGTGGTCAGTAATTGCACATTCTGGCTGGACAAATGTTGACGCGGGACTCACGCATCGACCCAACACATGAAAGCAAAGCTTATCAACGGACCCCCGTACGGAATTGTACCGAGCGCGAAAGATACGATTACAGATGTGAGAACCATGACTGCCCGGTATGCCGAAGTTGCGAGCATAGTTAGCATTCCTGTGTAGGTCACAGGTTGCTGCTGTGGTGCGCGGTTCCCATGCTGCAAAACAAACGTGCGCTTGGCAATAATATTGCACCATGAACTCTGCAGGAATGGAACGTGGTGCCATGTCAGTGCAGCTTATCATAAAGGGGAATGTGGTAACTTGGTACTGACATTAAGATAGAAGGAGACTCCAACGACTGGGAGTAGCCACAACACTCTGTAAAACCAGCCCACGTTCCGGTGCAGCCAGCTCGGGTGGTCGTGGACGAGGGGTTGAAGTATTAAATCAAAGATGTAGATTGAGGTCAAAGAGAGCATGTTGAGAAGAAGAGACTTGAGGATGTTGGACCGGATCTCAGGGTCACTGCATGGGGGTTGGGACGGCGAGACAGATGAGAGGAGGGGGGATGGTATACCTCGACGCTGTCCTTATGACGATATCCCACCTGAACGCATCGATGAGGCCGCGGAATATGCATTTGGTGAGGAGCCAGAGTGTTTGATGGAGAGGGAGAAAGACGGGGTAGGTAGCACGGGAGTTAGAGGGGTGGTGAACATATGAGTTGTATGGCCGTTGACGGTGTTGTTGCGTTGACATGAAAGCTGCCAGAGTGGCACCAGGTTGGGACGAGAGTGATCGGCAACCTAATTCAGTTAGCCGGTTCGCCCCCCTAGCGATATGGGCCACTGTACAAGCTTATCTGACGGTCAAACAAGTCCCGCGTCATTCATCCCCATGTGCACGACATTCAAACACACATATCCAACCGAAACTGTGTCCCCAGTGGCCCTCCTGCACATAACCCACAATGTACTCTTCCATCCCTACCGCTAGTTTATGGCACAGGAGCTTTGGTCTGAATACTTCGTCTCTCCTTGAGACGTTCAAATGGACCGACGGCAGGGCCTTGTTTATAATAAGAGGACAATACACAAGATACTAAATAAGACGCAGAGAATAATAAAAAGGACGAGACAGAGGTACGAGGACAAGCATATCGAGGGATCGCAAGCGTACAACATTGAAATGTAAACCTAAAGAAAGTGGGACTAGGAGACGGACAGGACGTGTATTTGTTTGGATTCTTGACAAACAATTTCATCACACGTTAGCCAAACCTATCTAACATTTTGGTGAGGCGAGGGCTTCACCTTCACCTCTCCCCCCCGCTTATGTCGAGGTTTTGGCAGGGGACCTCTTAGATGGGACTTTCTTACCGGCGGGGGCTTTCTTGCTTGTTGGTGCCCTCTTAGCAGCGACGGCCTTGAGTTTAGTGGGGGCGCTCGTCCCGGTAACAGCCTATGGAACGTCGGTATCAATGCTTCGAACAAACAACCAATGTTACTAACCTTCTTGGCGGCCCCTCGCTTCGAGGGGGCAGTCGTCTTCTTGGGGGGTGAAGCCTTCTTACTGGCAAGAATTTTCTTCGGAGCTTTGGCGGCAGCAGCCTTAGCTGCAGCGGCCTTCGAGACTTTAGCTGCCTCAGCCTTCCTTTCGGCTGCCTTCTTAGGAGCCGACGCCTTGGCAGCGGTGACAGTCCTTGTTCTCGCAACGACCTTCTTAGCAGAAGTGGACTTGATAGCAGTCGCCTTCGTGGAGGCGGTCTTCGTAGGTCGGCCTTTCGTCGCGGGTTTTGGTGCAACAACTTTAGCAGGCTTGTTCTAAAGGCATGAGATCAATGGGGGTGTCACGTGGTACACATGTGCACGGACCTCCTTTGATGCCGACGTATCTACAGGTCTGGCATTCTTAGGAGGGAGCTTGACTTTCCCCGCGGGACCTACAGTAACCCGCATCAGTGTATACGTACATAACATTGAGGGGGACGGGGCTACCTTTGGGTAACACAAAGATACCCTTCTCGGCACCAGTGGCAATGGCTCGGGCCAATTGAGTGTTTTGAGCATTGCCGATCGGGAGATTGTACTGCTCCTCAACGTATCTGGGCATCACTTAACAAGCAGATCACTCGAATATCCGTTGGAAATGCGCACCTCTTGATGTGAGGGCGGGACACTCCTTGACGCGAGTCGTCCGGGTTCGCTGCTATACACTCCTATTTGGGGGTCAAGTGGAGTCAGGAGGTAAATTCTTTATCAGAACAAAAGTCCGGAGTAACTAGGCGGTACATCGGTGTCTTGAGCTATCGTTCCAAGTCAGCCGCACAGAAAAAGGGGCGGTCCCCTCCGCCCTGCCTTTTCGGGAGTACAGTGGCCAGGAGCTCATATGTGATGACGAACGGTAATGTGGTGCCAAAGAAAAACCGGACGGTGTATGTCGAGCATCAGGAAGACGATATACTAACTTTGATCATATCAATCCAGCTCGGATGAGTGGCGGTAGGACGGGCGGCAGTCTTCCTGGAGCTCCTTGCGGCGGTAGATGATTTCCTTGCAGACATCTTGAACGATATGAAGCGGAGTTGTCGAGTGCTCTTGTTATTCCTACTGGAGGTTTGGTGTCTGCTTGAATAAGGGGCTTGCGGAGAAGTCGCGCGAGAGATAGTAGGGGTTTAAGAGAGAGATGTGTTGAAACTCCGAGGGCGCGTTGAGCAGTCAACAAACTCAATTCGCGGAAGTCACGTGAGGGGTTATTTGAGATATGGATAACGCGACTGTGTATTGTTCAACAAACAGTAGTGGATCCCCTCTGCGTGTATGGCGATAAGTTTGGACCTCGTACGGGATGTTATGCCCCCCCGAAGAACGAAAAACGCGGTCAGAATCGATGGATCAGCACACTACAAAAGTTACGCTCTAGTTGCATGCGAAACGCTACGAGTAATCCTGAAACTTTGTCGGGAGTCTCATATATCTACCTCTGTTTGCTTGGAGGCTTTGAAATTAAAAATTTCCGTCCGCTACTCGTTTTTTGGGAGGAGGAGAGATTCGGTGTGTTTATGGGCTAGTAAACGGACGCGCGACGCGTCCGAAAATGGAGCGCGTCTTGCGCCGACCGCATTTGGGCGATCTCAGATCGACCTCGGCAGTTACCGCACGTTCCGATTGGCTGGAAGAAAAGTAAATTCTTTGTCGCAGCCCGCTGAGCGAGGCATGTCAGTCTCACCTAGTCTTAGAGCGGCTGCTCGCTCAGCTTATCGTGACCTACTCAGGGCCGCCACTTCGACCTTTGCAGGTACGTTGCTCCAGGTTTCCTACGTCTGTTTGCGTCTAACTTCGTTCTAGGTGATGCGCCGATACAGAAAGGTCATTTTCCTGCTCGGTCAACAGTCACCACGCTAACTTTTTTGCAGCCTTCCGAATCCAAATGCGCACAGATACGTTGGCCTTGGATAGCGTAGCACGAAATGACCCGGGTCAGGTAGAAGAAAAGGTACAGCTAGCCAATGACCTCGCAACAACATTGCGGAAGAACGTGGTTCAAGCCAGAAGAGTTGAAACACCCTCTGGAGAAGAAGCTTGGAGTGGGTTTCGTATCGAGAGCTTGCTCGAGCCAGATTGTTGATACCGCTCGCAGGATTACGCATCACAGAGGAGACTGAAATTGGAGACAATTCAACCATCAAGAGTCCTCCGCCAATCCAGTCCAGTCGTCGAGCACGTAGGATGGAGAAGGATGGAACAACGTAATCATTGTTCAAAGTATCGAATTGCTCGTTTCTGAGGCTCATACAAGACATACAGAAAATGCTGTTCCGCCTAACACGCCAATACCTCGCAACTTCTCAGCACTCAAGAAAGCCCATAAGCAACGAAAGATCCCGGATCTGCGTGAGGAGGAATTGATAGAAACATTCGTGCGAGGTGGGTCTGTCGTCAACTATGTCCAAAGTCCGGTGCTGATTTGCTACAGGCAGTGGTCCTGGCGGACAATCAATCAACAAGACGGAAAACAATGTTCAACTTCTTCACAAACCTACTGGATTTCGTGTAGCGTGTCAGGAAACCCGTTCTCTGGCCACCAACCGAATGTTGGCTAGACGGCATTTATTGGAAAAGGCGTGTCATGATATATCCCCACACAAGCGTACCACAAAAGTGCTGATGCCAATCTCACTGTCTATTTTTTCATACAATTAGTTGGACAAGCTGTACAACCCTGGTCTCTCAAAGGGAGAGTTGCAGCGTGCTAAGCAAAACGAAAGAGAACGTCAGCGGCGTAAGAAGGCAAAAAAGAAAGCCAAGGTGAGAGCTGAAGAGGAGGATCTGGGAGAGGACTAGATGCGGCGATCGCTGTGCTTGGTTGAAGCAATTTCAGTTGGTATAAGTACAAGTGTTCTCAGTTGAGTTGAGGCAATGCAGTGACTCGTGAGTGCGGGAGTGTCGCAGTTTATTCCACGGCGTTGTCCGGTCGCGGTGTTGGGCGACCAGCTAGCTAGGAACTGGAGTAGAACGCGTCACTCCTGCACTGCGGGCGCAAGCGCATCGACTACGGAACCATGCCCGCACAGAACCATTCGTCGCTGTACACCCTTGCGACCATAGTCAAACGGTACGCAATCTGGCCCTTGTCTCGCGAACAGCACAAAGCTCATGTGGCTGGCTGCAGATTGGAAGCTGTTGCCTCCAGGTTTGAAGACCTCGAGGACACGAAACGCGAGACCCGAAGACAGAGCACGAGCACTGTGACAAGCTCTGCGGATGCCCAGCCAGCAACTGCTCCTCCACCCCCGCCTGCACCACCGGCGATCGTAATTCAGCCAGTGATACCTCCCAGCGTCCAAGCCTTTGATGCGATCGTGATTGAAGGTGGGCTGAAGCCGCTGGTGGAGCTCACAGTGGCTTTCGCCCCGCAGGCCTTGATCGATCATGTATGCTCCCGCGCAGCAAGGGTCCATCATTATGTCTTATGTGATCTCTCCAACAGGTGTATTTGTTTGGAGAAGCGATCAAGGTGTTGCGTGACCTATTGGTCAAGGCTGCAGCTTGCAAGAAGCCAGACCAGCAGGCTTTCGAGGGGCTGCTGAACCCATTGCAGGCCACACTTGAAGCCATCAGCCGGGCCAAGGAAGCCAACAGAAAGGAAAGAGAATGGTTCAACCATCTTACTGTTATCGCTGAGGGTTCGGTGTGCGTCGGTTGGATCACTGCTGTAAGTGTCCAGCCGCTCTCGTGTGTGTCCCTCACGCGGCGTTTCGTCGTAGGAATCCAAGCCGGCACAAACCATTACGGATATCAAGGAATCGACCACGTATTACTCGAACAGGATTCTCAAAGAATTCAGGGAGAAGTGCGTACGCTTTTGCACTAGGTCTCCCAGACGACAATACTGATCCGTGGATTCAGGGATGCCCGCCATTCTGAATGGGTCCGCGACTTCATCGCCATTATGGATGGAATGAAACGATATATTCTAGAGAACCACCCGACCGGCCTGGTTTGGAATTCCAGCGTCAGTCATGTGCCATTTCGTGTCCGTCGCGATTCTGAACTCTGTCATAGGGAGTTCATGTTTCAGAATATAAACCTCCTTTATCTGCAGGAGCCTTTCCACCCCCTCCGCCCCCGCCCCCACCCCCGCCTCCGCCACCATCTAGTGCACTACCAGTATCAGCACCCGCAGCGGGAGGCGTTGCTGCTGTGTTCGCCGAGTTGAACTGTGGCGAGGATGTAACCAAAGGCCTGAGGAAAGTCGATAAGAGCGAGATGACCCATAAGAATCCGGCTCTGCGCGCAAGCAGCGTTGTTCCAGCAGGCACTGGTCCGGGAGGTTCGTGCCTGGTGTTTCCTAACCAGAACTCGGATTCACGAAGTCTTTCCAGTAGCAAAGAAGCCAACGAAACCCGCGAAGCCTGCTGCGTTGATGGGAAAGAAGCCCTCCAAGTTCGCGCTAGAAGGTAACAAATGGCTTATTGTGAGTCAACAGCACCACTGTCAATTTACAGTGCTTATGTGATGGACAGGAATATCAAGAGGACCAGCCTGCACTGGAGGTGACGGACGTCGAGATCAGTCAGACTGTTAACCTGTTTGGATGTAAGAACACTATTGTCATCGTCAAGGGCAAGGTCAACGCTGTCACACTGAGTAAGTGGTGCATGTGCTAGTTAAGCGCTGAACTGAGTGCCACTCTTGCTCCAGTCAATTGTACAAAGACATCCGTGCTCGTTGAATCCGTGATCTCTTCTGTTTCAGTCACCAAGTCACCATCATTCCAAATTCAGATCACGGGGACAGCTCCGACCATCCAAGTAGACTCGACGGATTCCGGTCAGATTTACCTTTCAAAGGCGTGTCTCGGTGTCGAAATCACGACGGCCAAATGTAGTGCCATAAACGTCAGCCTGCCAGTTGAAGGAGAGGAAGACGGAGTTTTCCAAGAACAATCTGTGCCCGAAATGCTGAAGTCAGTGGTTCAGGATGGGAGGTTGGTTACGAGTGTTGTGGAACATGTTGGCTAAAGGGGACCATTAATAGGGCGAAGACATGCCCACGCTAATACAGCCTTGATGCTATCAATCAATACATTTACATTCTCAGCCTCCTGACATATCTGAGCACTGCTGTAAAAGGATGGGCATGCATCGCCGTCAATTTAAGTGGCACCACAGCTGGGTGGGCTGTGTGCATTGCTTGTCCTCTACCTCATCCTCGCAAAGTTGCAAAGTCTCAAACGACCTGAAACATGGACAGTACTGGTTGCAGGCGTGCTTATGGAAGAGCGCATAAGGTGAGTCCCACTTTGTAGCCTATCAGCTTACCGTCGCTAGTGCGACTAACGTACAATCCACCGCCCTTGTGACACAGGATGAATATGACTACCAGATGGGGAACCAGAAGGGGTCAGGTGGCAGGTGTATCCCAGTGGAGAAAGCAGGGCCCCTACCAGACGGCAGCTCCTCGATGCTTGACTCCACGCTTTCGTCATCCGTGCCTGGGAACCCTGGACAAAGCCCTCCTCGATTCCAACAACCATCCAGCAGTATGGAGGCGTGGCAAAGGCATGATTCACGTTCAGAAACCTCCAGGTCAATTACGTGGACAGATTCTGCCATTCACTTGGCGCAGCTGCCTGCTGCCCAACGTTCATACATGCAAAGGGCACCGCGCATGGATCCGTACCTTCAATTCATGGTCGGACCTCTACTGCGCTATGACACCGTGGATGAAAATGGCCTGTGGTACGGCGCCGTGTTGATAGTTAGTGCGTATGCTGCGGATACTATCACAATTGTGGTCCGCTAACGCAGCCCCTTAAATGCAGCTGCCGATTCGGGATCTTCCTACGAGCCCCATCCTATGTTAACCTACCAATGGGACCCCGAAGAACGAGCACAGCCGCGAGCTGAGCATCGGAGTGCTTCAAGTTGCTCGTCCTTTGATCTCGGCCCTCACCCAGCCGATCCACACTCTACGGCAGTCTTCCCACCCGCGATTACGCAGGTATCAGGGAGTTTTGCGTATGGCGACTACAAGTCCAAAAGTGGTGCAATAGGTGACCAAATGCAACGCGTCACTGGCCAGGAGATATACGTCTATGCAGGCAATGGAGGGTAAGTAATACCCCTTTTCCATGAAGCAGTTGAATGACCCTGGGATCCAGGACGTTCACTTTCTGGAGGTTCCCATTACAGATACAATTAGGGAACGCGGAGCTATGCATCAAATATAGTATCAACAACAGCATGCAGCTTTCTTTTTATGTGCCAGCTATCACCCAGAACATGCGCTGGGCTACCTATTCTGTACGTGGTAGACAAGTTCCATGTTTATCAAATCTTCTCACTCGTGCTCGGTCTCGTGATTTCTGAATTTCGCCCAAAGTGTAACGGGTTTAGTGCTGGCGCCAACCAAGAAGAATTCAAAGGTCTAGGGTATAAGAACGGTTATGATCCAATGTGGTTCGACTTGCTTAGGGAGCACGCGAGGGAACCATTTCACGTGCTTGTTGGTGGAGGAGGTCAGCTTTATTGTGACTCGTACGCCTTGGCTCACCGGAGTGAATGCAAACATTAACATCTCGGAAAGATTGACAAGGGAACCAGAAATGCAAGACTGGATCCACCAGTCGAAGCTATCAACGAAATTGACGCATCCTGTATCTCCCGAAATGTTGACATGTATGGACCGCTTCTTCTTCAACCACTATTGTGCCTGCTTTAGGAATGGCGCGTTTGCAAGAGCCAACGGTTCCATGTGAGTGCTTTCTTGATTTACCCCTCCGAGTAACTCATTCTGCACCAGACCGATGCTCAACATGTGTGGTAAGTGCTCGAATATACACTCAATTGTCTCTGATGTTGGGTTATTGAATTTTAGACGATCACGGTGAGCACACTCTGATTGCTCTCTCTTTACCTTTTGCTAACGTACCTCGGCGCAGACCTGGTAGGTTCGTTATATCATTGCCATTTCTTCTTCTCATTCTCACCATTAAGATAAACGGGTTTGGGAGCTGTGAGCAAACTGTTGTCATTGTCCAAACAGTACACTCAAATGGCACTTAGATTCCGATGAGGTACAATCCTCACCAGTGTTACTTGCGTACGTCGTCTGCCGCAAGCCTCTGCGTCCATTCATCTCCCCTGTAGTATGGGTGCCCGGGCCTATTTTTTCTATTTGCTATTCCAATGCTTCATCAACCGTGCGGCTATTAATCCAGTCGTCACAATCAGGTGTTGACAAACTATACTAGCATATGTTGATGGCTTGGACAACCGTCGAGGTGCCCACCCCTTTAAATCTTTGATCCTCGGCGTTCGGGGACCGTATGTTGGCCTGCCGTCGCACTCACACCTGGCCTACATGGGTCCGAATGTACGAATTCTGATGCTGGATTGTCGGTAAGTCCCAAACCTTTCTTTATTTTGCCTTCGTCTCACTTGACCAAGAGCAGAAAGGACGAGGGACAGGATCTGTAGCAGTGAAGAATACAAAAGAGTGATGGTAGCCATCAGCCAGATGCCACCTCACGTGGAACATTTGGTTATACAACTTGGTGCATTAATTCGACATTCAGAATGCAAGCACTGCTAATTCTGTTCTTTCAGGCGTTCCAATCGCCTACCCACGCATGGTATTCTTGGAGAGTGCATTAGACCCCAGGTCGAACCCTCTGACAGCCCTTGTACGTGGTGGGTATGGTTTGAGCGGATTCGTGCATAAATTCAATGCAGACCCCGAGCTACTCAATGACTTGGTATGATCGTTTCGGATCACGTGAACTAGTTGCCTCAGTGATGCTGACTTTCGTCCAGAACGACTATTGGACAGCAAGACCCCACAAGGTTCGGATAATGGATATTTCATCGGCTGATACTGATAGACCTTGGTTACTATGTTTCCAGAAAGAACGAAATTGGTTTATTCAACAACTTCAAGGTATTTCAAGGATGAAACGTCTCCGTATCACGTTTCTGTCGGGGGACGTTCAGTGTGCTGCTGTTGCCGTTTTGAGGACCCTTTCTCGACAAAATGGAGGTAAGAATAGTAAAGTTCTAGATATCTCCCCTGCCGCAGACTACCGGTATATGATCAATGTCATTACGAGTGCAATCGTCAACACGCCGTGCGTCGCATCTACTCCCGTTATCCCCCGCAAGAGGTTTTGACATCTAAGCGACTTTTTCGTTAGACCCCCCACCACGGTGATTACCATGATCTCCACGTTGGCTACCAAGACGCATAGGACGTTGCACCATGCTGAAACGGATGAGATTATGGTGCGAAGCTCAACCCTGCGCACTTTCCCGTTACTCACCACTCGTCTCCCAGATGCCGCTCTTTGCACATGAACCTGACGGTACGTCGCGTGTGAATAAATATATTATGGGGCGACGAAACTGGTGTGCGGTTTGGTGCGAACCGAACTCGGGAGACATGGTGTTCGATATTCGGGTAGAAAAAGGAAAGGGGCTGGGTGAGAGCGTTGGGTACGTCTGTGCTCGATGGTTCTGGCGCCGGTGCTTCAATGTGTTTGCAGATATCAAGTTCGAACCCCTCGTCCCCAGTGGGCCGCAGGGTCATGAAAGCTACGATATCTTCTTTCATTGTTCTTGTAATTCTCCTCTTCACTGGCAGGTATAGTTGTGTACGTCTGCACGGACATCTTGTTCTACGCTCATAACACAGCAATGAGATTCACAGCAAGTCGTTCAGATCGAGATCCATGACAGGCATGTGACTTTCCCTGTCGTCTTCCATCTCCATCTCCCCCTCCTGCTCCCCTTCACCTTCCCCAACTCCTTCCAATACCTCAGAATTGTACCCACTTTCTGTCTCGGGGATGTGGTGGTAATCAACGCTAGATGCAGCAGTAGCTGCAGGCGAATGTGCTTGGTCAATATCCTCTGGAACAAGCAGTGTAGGCGCAAGTAGCGAAGACACAGATGGTCCAAATCGGTCGTCAATCACAGCCGCAGACTCGTCTTGCGCAATAGATGTCTCACGAAGAGGAGAGGCGGTGTGAACGGACGCTTGACGCAGCTCTACTTCCCTTGCACGTTTCTTGGCCGCATTTTGTTGCCTCCGCAGTTCTTTCTGGGTCTTCTTTGTCGCCTCTACCTTCTCCCTCTCAGCTTTTGATGCTGCCTCGACTTTAGCTTCCTCCTCCTCTCGCTCGTCGAGATCCCATTGTTCTTGCAAATACTCGGTGTAACGCTCGCACATCGGCCGCCAGCTGCGCTGTGACGACGGCTTTACGTCCTCTCCATGTGAAATCCGAAGGAAGCCCTCGATATCAGGAGGCGGTGGGAATTCGAAATCAGGGCCAGGATTGATCTTCACCCGCGCATAGTTGAATAATGATATGAATGGATAATACCCGAGCGTTCCGTCATCGAAAGGATTCTCTTTGTGCTCTCGCGGCGCGCCTTCTTTCGCACGTTTCTTCGAATTCTCCCTGTCCTTCTTTCGCGATGCGGGCGTCGTTGGTAATGGGAGATAATCGTACAAATCGCGAAAGGCGACAGTTTGACATTCTCCGTTTACAAAGAACGCGATATGAGATCCTTTCAATTCGGGGAGAGGTCGTAAGACAGGAACTTCTGTTCCCGGTGCCTTGCGTTCTGGTAAACTTTTGGCACCTGATGCTTTCTTGTTGGGAGGAGCCGAGGGTAAGGAAACCGTAACTGACGCTTTGTTGGAGAATTCCATGAGTTTTATCATCTCTTTGCTCTGAGGGTACTCGATGCTTTCAAAGTACTCTTGACCTTTGAACTCGATGGCGATGCGTTCCCGCTTCAAGCGCGCGGGGTCATGGGGATCTGTAGGATCGGGCTTTCGCCTTGAGGGCAAGAATATGTACATCCCGATGACGTCTCCTGTGTGGAAGCTCCGACCATACAGACGCGGACGAGACAGCGTCACCTTCTCGCCACTTTTGTCCCTGTACCCGTAGGAATAACCATCGAGCCCAACAGGCCCATTGAGGGGTGCCTCGCGTCGCGCCCAACCAAGACGAACGTGGCTGCCCTCGCGCATGTTGGCGTCTGGAAGATCCGGTGGGCGATCGCCCCCGCCACACTCTATACGTACCTCCATGTACCATGCACCCTCTCTGACTGGGGCGTTGCAACGGGCACTGCGGAACCCGCGCTCGCCTAGGAGTCCAAGTCCGTCGGGGGTGACCTTGACGAATGCACTGCGGTCCTCCCAGCTCACGCGGAAACACGGCGGCGCGCTCTCGATGGTGCGACAGGGCAACATGGAGCCAGGAGGCGAGACCCCGGCTGGGACGTAGCGGAAGCCGATCCTATTCATGGCGAGTTGTTCGGTGGTGTGGTGTGTGACGCCAGGCGTATCTGTAAAGGTAGGGAAGCGGGAGATGGTGAGACGTGGACGCGAGAAGAGGTCATGGCGGGCGGGGAGGACGACGTTGGCGGCGGGGTTGGCGTTGGGATTGTTGTCGGAGGGTGCGGGTGATGGTTCGGGTTGGGCTGGTGCGATTTTCCGTTTCTTTGTGGGATGATTGTTTTGGGCGCTTGGCGTCGATGGTCGCGACGACTCGGAAAGCGATGGCATGGTGCGGTGATGGTCAGAGGCAAGACTGTAGTCGACCTGGGTGACATGTCACGTGATCTGTACGATGCGGGTCGTAACTTTGTGGTGGCTGGCTCACATGAGATGGGCCATGCAATCTGCTTGTCTTTCGCCTACCTAGATCGGACCCGCGGCGCAACCGTACTGGCCAAAATATCAAGGTATAATATGTCCAGAAGGGGAAAAGTCATAGCGGATTGAGATCTTTGGCTCGATATGAATGAGATGGACATTAATCTTGTTCAGACTGTCAGGCGTGATCGCTTCAAAAATCCACCTTGTAAATAAAGTGACCTGGTCCACAGATCAGTGACTCTTAGCATGGATCGAGCTACCGAAGTATACTCGTGAACCGAACTAGTTCATGCGCTGTACAATTGACAGTGCACGTGATCTACACAGCTAGCCGCCTCTGAAATATGATCTTTAACCGTTCTCACAATGACTGCCTTGCGGTGAGTTTTGTTTTTCTCAGAAATGAATGCCAGTTGAAAATGATTCCAGGCGTATTCAGAAAGTGCTGTGTCTTCCCTGGTTGTCAAGATTTTGTAGCTCACTGTTTGCCAGGAATTGAAAGACATCATCGAAAATCCCGTCGATGTACGTACTGCACTGATGGCTCGTGCGATTACGCCGTCAATCAACTCATTTGCATAGGCCATTGCCGTGGAACCAGAAGAAGACAATCTGTTTGTCTGGAACTGCACCGTGAGAGGCGCGGTCAGCCCTTCCCGTCTTTACTCATATGTTTGCTCGACTGACAGTATCATTGATCCCCCAAGTCCGAAAGTCCCTACAAAGGTGGAACATTTCGCTTCAAGCTCGAGCTGCCACCTAATTTCCCTTTCAAGGCCCCAAACGTAAGCCATGCATGTTATACGTTTCATCCAAGTATGAATTTGGTGTTCTCTCCCCCAAAACGTTGCATACTTTGCCTCCACATCTCTCCGATTTCTTTGTCCCACCCTCGCCGCCATCCCGTGCCCTCTCGTTGTGTTTCGTACCTAATGTCCCTCGCTTGTTAGGTGGTGTTTCAGACCAAGGTCTACCATCCCGGAATCAATGAAGAAGGCAATATCTGCATCCCTATTCTCCGAGACGAGGTGAGTCCACGGAGTTCTTTGGATTTGGATGGTGCCATTGCGTTATGGAGGGAGATTTTAACGGAATGTCACTCTTTCACCTGTTATGTGATCCTGTCACCAGTGGAAACCGTCAATCACATTGTCGACCGGTAAGCCAAGTTGATTTCGTCTGTCCTTTCTTGTTCCCGGTCACAAACATATCGCAGTACTCGCGATCGTTCAAGAGAAGCTGAACAACCCGAGTCCCGATGATCCGTATGACCCTGACATTGCTGCGGTAAGTTCTTGTGGATTTTCTTCTCGACTGTAACAACCTAGATGTGATGGTTTAGCTATTAAAGACGGATAAAGCCAAGTTTCTGGCCACTGCAAAAGAGTATACGAAGAAGTGGGTTGGCCCTTGGTCCCTTTCTCTGTGAATCTAATCGGATTGTAGGCATGCTATGTGATGTTCCACCCCGGACATCTGAACCGCTTCACCGCTTGGCCGATTGTAGCTCTAGAACGAAACACAACAAGGAAGTGCCGTCCCTATGGATAAGATATGTGTAACCTGATGAACAGTTGACGATTACATCCCGCGAGTCATCGAATCGAGGGGTCGTTTGTACCTTCCAGTGGCTGAATTTCACATTTTCCTGGCCTTGTTTAGATAAAAGCAAGCAGATATCGGGGTCTTGAGACGACAACAGCGTGAGTAAGAACGGATGATGGGAGTTAATGCTGAAACGTAGCCGAAAGTGGCAGATTGAAAGAGCCAGCGGACTTTGCCTGGCTAGGTATTACTGAGGTGTTGCCGTGGTAGTTTTCGAGGCATTCTCGGGACGCAGGGCACGAGGACGGTGTAATAGGAGTTGCGAAGATATATTTATGTTCCCCCGTGGGGAGAGGAGGTTTTTGCCCAGTCTTCCAAGTAGCTGGCAAGTTACTGGCTAGAGACCACGTGCAGGCCGCGCAGGACTAAACACGGTGCAGTCAGACAGAGTGCGCTCGCCGTCGCGTTGAACGTCGAGCTCGCGGGTCGTATTTTGGTTTTGCGCATCGCTTGATACCGGGGCGCTCGCCGCTGGGACTGTGTAGCCATTTCCAGGACTATAGCCTGCGATTCGCTGTTTGACCATTCCGTAAACACTCGACTCGTGTTCAACACGTTGCCTGCCATTCATTCCCCTCTCACTGAGGGGGCCAGCAGAATCCGAGATCTAATCGAGCCGCCCTCCCTTCGCTACTGTCAGCCAACGTGTTCAAAACGAGGGAAACCGCTTGCTCATATGCAGCGTCTTCGGTACGTCCCTCGCTAAAAGTTCGCGTGTATGCACTTCAATTCATAATCTGTTTCTTACTTTCGATCTTATACCTCCGACCCTGGTCACCCTCCACTACGACAGCAAAAAGTCCGACCCTAGTAGGCCTCCGGTCCTTCACAGCAATTCCTTCCCGCATTCATCTGAAGACGAGCAATTTCCTGGACTCCCTTCCGCCGACGCTTTTCGCACGTCCCTCATCCTTCCAGAGTGTGTCTCTTGTTACTTTATTTCCAATGACATCCCTCATAGCACAACCACAGACTTACACGTCGATTCACCTTTCTTCGCACCTCTTCCGGCAACCCAGTCTCCCTCGTCGATCTCAAGCTCAAATTCGCCGAACAGAGAGCGAGGGGGGCGCCAAACCAAATTACCGTGGCAGAGGAGGATATGATTTTGCAGACCCTTGGCCGCATCCGCTCTAGGCATACCGCATCAACAAGTCAAGGTGATATCAACACAAGCACCGCCAGTGAAACAGGTGTAGAGTCCGATTATGTTCTGGAACGCTCTTCACATCTCTCGAGTAACACCGCTTCCACTACCTATCCTGCGTCCTCTATCACTTCATCGCCTCGATCCACCAAGCGGTACAGCAACAACCTCTTTTCGTCAGGACGCCTTCGAGATTACGGGTATCTTCGCGCAATTTCGCAGAAGACTCATCGAAGTGCTGTATCGATCACTCACACCGAGTCAAGTCAAAGTTTGAGAGAGGAGACATCTCTGAACTCCATCGAGAGCTTACGACCCACCACCCCAGATGGAGGTGGTTCCGCTTCTCCTTTCTCGAGCCCCAATGACAAGACGCCAGTTGCGCGCACGGCCTCCCTTATATCCTCCAACGAAGACTTGCCACAATCTAGTGTAGACAATGGCAGTGGCCTTCGCATTACGAAGCGAGCTTCTGCTGCGTTGGCACAGGTTATTAAAGAGTTGGAAGAAGAAGCTGAAGACGAGATTGTCATGCCGCGAACTGCACACCCAACCCCTCGACCCAGTGACTCTGATCACTCACGCGCGATGAATGACACGCAGGAATCAGTGGAACCAGGTGCTTCGGTAAGACATAATAACGTCTGCTCGTTTATATACTTCTTAAGCGTGATCTGCAAATCAGCCGACCTACCATCGATCATCTTTCGACTATGAGGCAGGCACCGCAATATCGTCCGATGGGGAAATTATCATGGAGTTTGATACTCGGCAATTATCGCTCGCTCCATATGGTCGTCCCGGTACAGTCTCACCAACTCCTCGTCTACCGGGATACATACCAGGGATGCCCCGACCCATGACGCCGCGCGAATCCTCTTTCGACACCGAGGATATTCGCTCACATTCCACCACGCCACGCGCTTCGCCGCCCATTCCAATTGCCAACGGGCAGAGCGCACACATGACTACGTCGTCCATCTCATCCAGCCTGCTCAGACGAAGCTCCGACGCATCCCGGAGTACACCTCGCCCCACTTCCCCTCAGACCCATGCAGCAATACATTCCTATTTATCACGGAGTAATAGCGGAAGACGTACGCCAGACACTCAACGTGACAGCACGAGTGGCACTGAGCAGGAAGGCTCGGTTACATCATCCGTATTTATCCGACGCCGACCAGGATCCCCGTTGTCTGGTCCTGCGTTCCAGCCGATGGTTGTTTCCCCTCGGCCCAGCACGCCTTCAAATATCACGTGGACTGTCGGGGCTTCAGCCAGCCCCGAGAAGGCTCGCATCAAATCCGAGAGTCGATCAACACACAGCAGAAGTGGGAGTCAGAGCACCGAGACAGACTTTCAAATAAACACGGACCGTTCCAAATCACCCACAAGGTCTCTACGCTCTTCAATGCCACCCGAGTCTCCCGGTCCTGCACAAACAACGTACGCATCAAAGTGGAACAATTCAGCTAGCCCTGCAGATTCCCGCGCGGCATCCAGCTTGTCCACCTATGACTTTGGCTCCACGCCGTCTACTGGCAGTCGTGGTCTTCGATCCCCAACTCCAACTCAGACCCGCAACGCGGCATCTCCCACATTCCCTTCTTCCGACTCCAACAGCATCGCAGCTCGTTCCTCCAAGCAACACTTCAAATCTCCTTCTAATTATTCTTACGGTGTCTCACAACTTTCTTTATCTCCCATCGTGAACTCTTCTCGCTCTTCCTTAGAATCAACAGGTTCTAGTTACCATTCTTCGGAACCTAGTCAGAGAGTCGGCGGTGCTCTTGATATCTTCAGTGGTTCTAGCGGCCAAACACCACCCACATGGTATGGCCCCGACAAGTCGGTATCCCTAACACCAGGCAGCTCTCAAGAAGAATGCGATTTTGAGGGAATAATCCGGCGTTACGCCGGACTCACGAAATCCGACTTCATCGCAATACAGGAGAAACTTGTTGGGGCTGCACTTCACAAAGCTGCCCTTCCTGATACTCGTGAGAGGACGAACTCTTTGCGTAGGCGACGACCCTCAACCTCTCAGTCAAATTATTCGATCAACGGCCGGGTACGTTCTTTTGTCTTACGGCATGACAAGCGCTGATATTGTGTATAGGTTATGAGTCCGACGCCGACTCAAACTAGTCCCGCCGGTCGGCGATCCCCCGCCTTGGATAATAACGCGAAGGCCAGCGCACTCCTAGAGTCGGTGGTAGACAGCATACCCATCACCCACATAGAGACCAAAGTTGAAGGTAACACCCAACCTGAGATCTCTCCCACAACTCGCAGAAATCGAGATCTCGCGCGCGCTTTGGGCTTCGGGAATGATGACTCGGACCATCTTGTCGTCCCTCAGATGTCCGATCAGGATTCCTCATCTACGTCGGTTTCACCCACTGTTGAGGCCATCTTACCCCCGGAATTTCCACAAGACGTGGAGAGTATTCTTCCTCTGAGTGCACGGCAAGCACGATCCGAGACATCATTGTCACCCAGTCCACTTCCGCAGCGATCCCAGTCACTGCGAAACCCTCGATCAACGCCCATCGACCAGACTGACCTCGCCAGAGAAGTTCAGCGCAGGGCAGATGCAGCTACTGCCGCCCTCATGAAGTCACCTAACAGAAATTTTACCGACGTGAACGCATCGACAATATCTGTCTCTCGTAAGAAGATTGACCCAAGTCAAATATCTGAACCCCGACTACTGACGGCTCCTACCAGCGTCGAGACAATCCCACTACCTGCCCTAACCTCGCCACCTTCAGTTAGCCCCCAACCTTCACTCGGTATTACTCAGCGCATGAGACGCTTTAGGAACACACTCAGAGTCAAGCCAACTACCCCAAGTGGCGAAGAAGTGACACCTTTTCCTATCGATGTTCAACCACAGTCTGCTCCTGCTGCACAAGGTCTTAGTCGGCGGCCGACCCTCCCGTTGCCAAGATTCGGACCCGGCAGCTCCACTGAGTTGGCCAAGCTAAAGACTCCAAGCGCCAGCCCTCCTGCATCGGCCGCCCCAGGTCTCAAAGGATTGATGGCACGTTTCCGAAAGCCTCGCACGATAGACAGCGCGGGAGATAGTCAATCTAGCGTGCATTCTCGAACGTCGCCGACTACATCTTCACCTACAGCATCGTCGCATCAAGGACACGCTCGAGGGAACGTCTCATCCTCCGTTTCGCCGATAGCTACGAATCCGCAATCGGGTGATGCGAGTATTCGTCCGAGTCTTGACGCTTCGGCCGTTCTCGCCAATGATGTCGACTCCGCTGCAGTCAAACAACTCTTTGAAGCGGCGTCAAAAATTGGACTAGATCAGGCCGCTCTTAACGACTTAGTCACACGCTCTACCTCCGTTTCTCGAGCGGCGGGTTGGGTATGGTCTGGAGGATCCTCCTCCACAATTGGCAACACGCCTCTCACCCCCAGCACTCAGCCATCCAGTATCCTGGACCGTAATCGTCTAGTTTCACCCGCTGATAAGCCCTCGAACGGCGACGATCCATCCAATGGCGCCGATGGCAAAAGTGTGAGAAAGCTGTCTGTGCGGAAAGTGGGGGAGCCTGGTCAAATCCGCCAGAATCCTCAGATTCCTGAGAACGCTGCCGTCATTCGAAGAACGCTCATTTTCCCCTCGGAGTTTCGAAGTTCCAAGGTGGACCTGAGTCAGGTGAACCGGAAATCACTAGTGCGACGACACCGCCGCTCGGGCAGCGCGACTTCTGCTCAATCAGCGCGTTCTGTGCATGACCGAGCACCAACGCCTCCCCCTCCAAAAGCCAACGGTGGCCGCCGTTTCTCTAGTGAGAGACCACCTCCGGTCCCCGGAGTGGCAACCTCTATTGGCGCACAAGCCGAGGTGCTCCTTCGGGCGCCTCCCTCGAATGCTGCCGCGGAGAAACCAAGTTCCGCATATGAATCTCTGTGGGTAATAATTCCCTCCGTTTACGCCGTGTCTTGATCTTTATTTGACCAGCTATGATATGTACTCTGGTGAGAGCAAACATGCAAGTGCCGTAGTTGATGACGCGGGAACCGATCGCGATCCCGACGGCACAGCCGTTCAGGAGGGTCCTGCAGTTGAAGTGATCGAGATGGCCAATGGCGAGACTATTTGGTAAGTCCTCGTACGTGTTGGGCGGCATATTGATATTGATTGATTTTTGGTTTCCAGGCAAATTATCGACGGCTTGAGGGACGATGATGTTGATTCGTTGTATCCTAGCAGGACTAGCATGGGATCGAATCATTCGACGAGCGAGAATGGTGACGGTGTACAATTGTTCGTCAAGGCACACGTCAGGCCGACATCAAAAGGTGGTAGCTCTTCGATCAATTCCCGGAAAAGGTCTTCTCAGGGCAAGTACCGTCCTGAAACAAAGGTAAGTTCTGCCTTGGTCGAGATTGCGCTGCATGCCAACATCCCGCGACTAGGTTTTTTATAGCTCTTCCGCACAGATAGGTCGCCTTATCGAAAACCTTTCTCAAGGGATGGACGCCGGCTCGTTCAACTTTATCTTTAATCAGCCTCCTGACCACTCCTCTGCGAGTTCCTTCCACTCTGATGCCGACATGCAGTGGACCGTCGAAGAAAGACTGGAACATATGCTTGGCACTATCAATTCCTGATTGCTGGATTTATTATGTGGACGTTTTCCCTCCTTTGATAGTTTCTGTTTTACATTCCATTCCCTGATCGCCGGTTGCATTTACATATGTCGTCCTCTCCTATACCCGTATTCATACAAACTATGGGATATAAATAAGTTGTATTATCGGTCCCCTCGTCGATCTCAGATCACTCCTCGTTCCAATCCAGCCAGCGGTTGAGATTAAGCGCGAGAAGTACTTGAAGCAAAAATAACCCGTCAGTGAAGTTGTACTCCAAGGTACCATGGGAGGGACCGATGGGCGTCGCTTGGGAGAACGAGCGGTACACAGCAATCGGCTGGGTGTTGGGACCCGCGTACAACTGAACGACGACGGTGAGCAAAATGAACACTCCGATGGGTCAAATGATAAACGATGGTACCTCGTAAGACTTGGGGTCGCGATAAGAACGCCGCCATTCATAGAACCTGCCATCGGCTGCCTGGAAACGGCGGGCGCTGGGTGGAATAAAAACGGTCAGCGGTCGGTTGCCTCGAGGAAAAAAATAAAAAACAAATAAAATAAAAAAGAGGGCCGATATTTACATGGGGCAGGAACCAGGGAGGACGAGATGTTCCATTGGAAATTCCTTGTCGCCTATGGTGGCTACACCGAGGCTGTCACCGTTGGCGTCCCAATCAAACGCGGCAACGGGACGTCGGTCACTGCAAATCTGAAGCGTGGCAGCCCCCCCCCCGACTGCGGTCAGCAATGACGTTGCCGCGTGTTTGAACCACACGTTCGAAGAGAACGCAACGTACCGTCGTCCGCGTCGAGCCTGGGGACAGCAAGGTGGTCTCGAATTCGAAAAAGACTGGCTTTTCGTCTTCCCCCATGATAATGCACCCCTCACGAGGGTCATCTCTGCCAGTGAAGAATATCACGAAATCGAAGTTAGACATTGCGAGGGGGGGGGGATGGGCTGTTGTCTAAAATCGATGTAAAATGCATGGCTTCATATACGGTTGAAAAAAAAAAAAAAAAAAAAAGAGAAAGAATATGAACGAAAAAAAATCTGCATGAACGAACAACTCAGGTGCTTCGGTCCTTGTTGAACTTGCGCTGCTCTCGTGATCAGTGGAGGATGGCCTGTCGGACAGAAAATACCTAATCGATCGTGGCGCACTCGTGTCTGAGGGGGAATGTACTGATAGAGAAAACGGAGATCTAGTCAAAAGCATCCGGAAATTTGATGTGGTCGGTGCATCTTCCTTGCATGCTGCAGGTCACCCGAGGCTTCGACGAAGCGATCAGCGCCAAGCAGCAGCTAAAAAGGTTAACTAGTACTTCCCGACAGCTTTCCGATTCTGGGGAACGAGACGGCGCCAATATAAATTGATTCAATGGTTTGTTTTTGCACGGTCTTGCACTGGCCCAGAGCCTATTCACAGCTTCAAAAGTGATCATTCCGACAAGTATGTAAAATGAGGGGCAAGAAAACGACCAGATTGCAAGCGGTGGCTTCACGTAATATGGGTTCCCAGAAAAGCCAACAAGTTGTCGATTTACGAGTTTACCTTCCAGAGTGGCCGCTTGCGCATTTTTCGGGTGACGTGAACAGCACTTCCACTCATGTGACCCCCACCAAATGCAAGCACCACTGTCTCCTCTGATCCATGCCCTCGCGCAATACCCCTCTTCCTGAGTTCTATAGCATCCTTGGCAAACTTGAAGCGACATTGATCGGAACCTGTGTTAAAGTGGGTCAGGCAATCGTGCCGAGGTTGGGCGACCGTGAGCACCTCAAACACGCACCAATTTGGAAAGTAGGTGATTCCACAGCAGCCTTAAACATGTCGAAGGGTACGCGAGAAAATATCTGCAATAAGGTATCCCGACCAGTGTGCCCCTGTGAGGAACCGGATTCGGATCCTGCGGCAGAATATACTTCCAAGGTGTTGGGAAGTGTAACCACGAGAAAATGAAAGACGTCTTCTCGTAGTCTGCGAGCATATTGTCCAAACACAGACGTCAGAGGTGGTTGTGGGGAGAATGACCCATCCGGTGACAGAGGGATGTTGTTGATGAAATCGAGCCATTCAGTAATTGTTTCCACACTGATGGATTGCCTGCAGACGCCATATGCATATCCACACAGATCCTCCATCCCACCAAGCAAACATCCAGCCGCGAGAACGCCTCGTGCATTTTCGGGCCGAATTAAGCTGATGGAAACGGGGGAATAAAGGTAACCCAGCGCTAGGAAGAAAGTCGGGTATCAATGATCTGAGCCTGCTGATGCATAAAGCAATACCTATGGCGAAACCCTGTAAAGGCAATAAATCAGTGTCAAATATTATAGGAGCAAAAGCTCCGTCCAATACGGCCTCCGAGGCGGCGGTTGAACATGATGAGAATAATAACAGCCGGTCTTCAAATGACGAGCGTTTGCAGACACGGTCAACTTCTACTCAGCCACTGGCCGCACACGGTGGCGGAAATGAACGGAGACATGACCAATGTACGCAGAAGACGTACCTCATGCGTGACCTCTAGCTCATGATCAAGCTCCACGTATATTACACGTTGCCCTCCTGTTTGTGGAGAGGTGGACATTAAGTGGGCAAGGAATGGGGAACGAGACAAAATTATCGCATGAAGGCGATAGGAATTTTGATGGACATGCTAGCTTTGGTTCAGTGACACTTGGGAGGGTCCCAGGAAAGGGTTTTGCTTACAAGGATCGTGTCAGCGTAATTCTAATGTCATGTGAGATTAGTAGGCGCATTGCATGGAGAGACGGGTACCTACACCGGTCTGAAAGCCCGCATGATACAAATGGTTTACAATCTCTTCGTTGTGCAATTGGTACGGTGTACTGGAGTGGTACTGAGTCGATCGGCGGTTGATACATGAACAGAGGGGATACTTACTGCGAATATCCGTTAGATACAGGGAGTGGAGATACAGCTGAGACGTTTGCATCATCGCCATACGAGTTTTCAGAATGATGAGAGATGGGTGAAGTTGGACTATCAGTTTGCGTGTGACCGTTCAAGCCGACGGAGGAAGAAGAAGAAGGAGCAGAATTCATGACAAGTTTGCCACTCGACTCTGAAGCAACTGCAATGCAAGTTTTTTGGCTGACCGAAAAGATTTGTTCATTGACGTGTGACAGCTACACATGTGTGACCGTCACGTCAGTCACTCGGTGAACTTGGTCCCTCAGAGCACCACGTTGTAAATCCATCGAAATCCATCACCGTTCCAAAACCTTGTTCGTCTCCAGTCATCGAAACGAAGTGAGTCATAAGATTATGCCCAACTCCACGCTTCTCTGCTTCTGGCCCACAGATAACTGGGTAAGGTGGTGGTTTGGACAGATACAGGGGTGTCTCGGATGCGTTTAACCGGGAAACATCAAGCTATATCCTAAATACACGCCCGCGGAATAGTACTGGGGTAATTCGGCTCACCATGTGAGATCTGTCCGATGCAAAGTTATCGAGGTACATATGGCCAGGGATCACCCTAAAGAAGCTGTTGAAATAGTCAGTTTGCCACCGAGATAAGAATCCGGAAAATTTATGCACCTCTGATATTGAAATGGAGTGTCAGCATCGAGTGGGAAGGTCTCACCAACATACACTAAGATCCGGAATGATTAATGAACTTGCGAAGGGAACAAACTGGATCATATGACCCTACGTACCGTTCCAGTGACATGGGACGGGGAGATCAGTGTCGAGGTCATAGATCCAAGCATCCCGCCCGCTGGTCAGATCGCAATTCAGCGATCGGCTGCGTAGCGCTAAAACGACGTGATAATCCCATATGACCGCTGCAGTTCTGGATAATCCCATTCGCTGATTCCACAATGCCACCTGTGTGATAAACTTGAAAATCCTGACACATGAATACGCGTTCA
Source organism: Boletus pseudopeckii (assembly GCA_038092915.1). Lineage (NCBI taxonomy): Eukaryota > Fungi > Basidiomycota > Agaricomycetes > Boletales > Boletaceae > Boletus > Boletus pseudopeckii. Next base: position 52,412 of record JBBPRH010000132.1, read on the forward strand.
TAAAGTTACCGTTCTCGTCGGATTGGAGATAAATACAGAAAAAACATCCCAGTGCTGCTCGCCCCCCGGTGATTCTAGAAACCGTTTTGTAAGCAAGTAGATGTTCTCTTCGCAATAATGGCTTGTGTACACGCTGTGGGGGAGTGTGGAAGCAGATTCCATCGCCAGTAGCATCCTGTTCGCCAGTCAATTTAAATTCGTGCGGCGTGTGCATAGGCAGGGTCTTGGCAATAACTAAACTTTCTTGCGGGTCAGAGTCGGCCCATGATGCTACTACAGTACAGGAAAATGTATTCATCCGTCTCTGCTCACTCTGGAGACAAGAACATCGAGATAGTCCAACACCGATTGGGTCCGTCATGGGCGTAAACACTGCATTACGGTCAAGACACTCACCGGAGTTCTCAACCCCTATGTGGAGTATTAAATTATCGATATCCCCAGAAGCTCTTTCTCTGGGTCAATTGGCCAGTGTTCGACTTACTATTCGAGTTATCTGTCATCCCTGAGAAGTCGCATTGTATCCCATCCATTCCCATCTGTTCAGTTTCCAATGTCCTAGTAAATTTAGTGGACACGCGCTCGTAATGACGCCCTAGACCCACCGTTACGGCGCGAAAACACCCACGATCTCGGGTGACTTACTAACACTGTAACTGTAGGGTTCATCCAATCGTGCTTCAGAAGCTGACACGGAAGGCCACAACGGACCATGGGTAGTGGGAGATTACCAATATAACTAACATATGTACCCGTTCACCGAAATATCATGTTCAGCACAGAATTATCGGCGGGCTCAGTATCATATGACAGTTAAATTGGAGACTACGATGGACTAGCCATGCCTCGTGGAAGTACTCTGAATCCTGAAATGAGAAGAGTGAAAGGGGAAAAAGGAAAACGCTACCATATCTTCGCTGTGGAGATCCGCACAACCGGCTACTACATTGATATCAATGTCTGAATGACTTTCGCACAGGGCAGTGTGAACCCTGGATACCAATCACATCTACCACAAGGTTTGATATCAATGGGGGTATTTACACACATTGATCATGCGAACTCATGCGTTCCAGTGTTCAGAGTCCAACCTGACTTAGACAGTCAAAGGGGAAGCGAGATAGAGGCTGATGCCATGTTAAATGTGTGCAAATATCGTAGCCGAACGATAATCGTCGCATTCTAGGGTATATTAGTGATCAAGCAGGCGGCACTTCCTAATTGTCGGCGGACATCATAATAATCTACATCATGGGCTGTGGAACGGGATTGGTCAGTGAAGATTCCAATGTCTGGGACACAGGGGCGAACTTCAAGTCCCGACAAGACAGTTGGAACTCACAATCTTCGACTTCCCCCCATCTCTCTATCTGACTTGCCACCTCGACTTGGGCTGCAACAGCTGCCTGCTCTGCGGTCAGGTGGCGCTTGACGAGGGCCAAGGCAATGAGGAACGATTTTGTGACATAGGTGACTCGTTCCATTGCTTCAGGGGAAAGCATGCTTAGTTGCTAGTACAATATCCATAGCCTATGACGCACCTGCCATCTCCCATGGGTCCATCTGCGCCAAAACATCACCGAGAATCTGTCGCGTTCGCTCGGGTTGCGAGTGAAATAAAACGGATCGGTGAACATCTATTTCGATGTCAAAGGTACTTCTAGCCCACTCTAGAAGTGGATCCCAGTGCCTTTTCTGCAGCTTGACCAATGGCTCGGGATCATCGTGGTGAAAACTAAGCATGTATGTAAGTATCATCCAATCCCGTTGTGTTAACGTACCAAATAGTGTCTGTGTCTAGGTAGTTTAGCAGTGCCTCCTGAACTTCTGAACGAGTTTCCTCGTCACGCAGAGTGTCGATAGCTCTGGATGCAACGGACGTCTAAAAAGTTCGCAACACCTTCTCCGGCACTAAACGAAATTACCTACCATTGGTAGTGCGTGTGGTTTCAACACCGTTTCCTGGGTTTCCCATTCATTGGCGATGAGCGTAGCCACCAAACGCTTATTCTCTGGTAACAGCAGGGTTTGCCCGGATGGCGTCTTCAGCGCACGGTTGTCCAGTGTGACGGCAATCCCATCCATCCTAGTATCAACCCCAACAGTCTTCCAGAAACGTTTCAACGTTTTCTCGGCACCTTTGAATGGACTTGAGTACATAATACCAGATTAACTACTGATAACGCACGGGTCGTTTCCGAAACTACTGGGTCTTCCTTGTGTGTGGTCGCATAGTTTCGAAGGG
>JBBPRH010000133.1:0-54151 GCA_038092915.1 Boletus pseudopeckii
CGTACCGCGCGGGTCTCGGTACCCCGGTGTCGCAGCCCGTCAGGCACTGCTTCCTGCACCACTGGCACGGCCTTCCATTCCTCCTCGTCCTCCTCTCGGGGTATCCGCTCCCCCATCTCCATCTCTTCCCGCCGCTCACGCTGGGCCTCGCGCAAGCCATAACTCCCCAACCCCCATCCGACGACCTGCTTTCGGTATTCCCGGTCGGGACGCCACTCTTCGTCGCACTTGTAGACCTGCTGAATACGTTCGGCGCGCTCGGTCGCCTGGATATGCGCCGCGGTGAGATGAGCGTGCCGCAGCCGCGCAAACCACCGCTGCACCATCTGCACGGGGTGCATCCACGCCGACCAGCCCAACGCCGTCACCGTCGACGCGCTCGACGCATCCCGAGACGGCGAGCGCACCATATCGGGCGCGGGTGCGTCTCCAGACGGCACATCGGCCTTGGTGCTCGGCTTGAACGCGCCTGTGACACCCTTCCAGACCGATTTCGCCTTTTCGCGGTGTTCTTTCTGCCGTTGTGCGCGCAGAATGCGTTTTTGCTGGCGCTTCTTTTCACGTTGGAGGAGCTCTTCGATCTCGCGTACGCCCATGCCTGCGCCGACCCACCACCACCAGCCCAGGAAGCTCTGCCAGAGGGTGACGGCCCACATAAGTTTGGGCATCCACGCATACTGGTCCTGTCGTGGGATGTAGACAAAATTGAGAGAGGCAGAGATGAAGGCGAGGATGATGGCGCCTGCACCAAAAGCGGCCGTTCCGCCATCAGTGCGCCAAGCCTGGCGACGGTTGACAAAGAAACCCCAGACGATGAGAAAGGAGGTAAAGAGTAGTGAGAGCGCGGCGTTGCAGACATTGCGGGTATCTGCTGCAATCCCAGCAACGCCGGTGCCACAAATGACGGGCAGGAGCTGCATGACGGCGGAAATGATGGCGAGCGGGCCTGATTTGGTATCAGTGTGGGAAGCTGGTCAACTAGTCAGGCACCGACAGACATACCAAGAAGACCGAAAATGAGTCTAGCCTCTAGGTCGGAGGGAAAGAGGAGGGTGAGAAAATGGATGTGTGTGATCTGTTGGGAGGGGAGGTGTGAGAACGCATAGGCAGTGATTGGGGGGACGGACCTGGACGATGACCGAGGTGGTGGCATTCATGACGACCCAGGTGGCACTCTCAGGAGGGGTCCATCTGTGCTGGTAGAAGAGGGTGGGGTCAGTGGAGATGGTAGTGTAGTTTGCGTTGGGCATTTCGACGGCGAGATAGCTGAGCATGTAGGGCCAGTGCTGGCTCTGCTGCACGGTGGTGGAAAAGATGACATAAATGGTAGCGCCGATGGATATGAGGAGGGTGGTTACGCCGGTGATCTGGAGGATGTAGTTTGTGCGTGCGAGTGGCCAGTGATACTGTGCGGTGAAGATGAGGTGGAGCAAGAGGATGGCTGCGAGAGTGAGAGAGATGCCGGTAAGAAGGATCTGTACGGGGAGAGATTGAGCAAAGGGGGGACGGTATTTGAGGATTGGATCCTGAAGATAAGTGTTGTTCTGAGACTGGCCCATAACTTGGCCAAGGAAGAGGAGGAGGAGGAAGAGCAGGCATCCGTCCTTGCTCATCTTGATCGTCACACTTGGCATCTTGGCAAATTGACATTCCCTTGGCCAACTCTCATCGGACTTTAAATTATTACCCGAAGCCGAGAATAAAATATACCCAAATACTCTACGGCACCGGTAGCACCAAGATTGTGTATGCCTCCCCATCCTCCCCTTTCATCCCCTCAAATCGCACATCTACCACTCTCACCATCGCCCCCTCCCCCTCCCCCTCCCTCCCCGCGGTACCCTCCTCATCCCGATGATCTATCACCCTCACCCGCGGCACCTTGACATACCCACACTCGATCGGAATTATGTTCCACGTCACCCTCTCTTCCCCACCCGGCAACACCAATGGTAACCGTCCACTCCTCAACCCCGCAACCACGAACCCATCCGATGGCTGTGGGTCCAGCGACACGCTAATTACCGCCGACCGGCTCCCGTGGTGGTTTCGGACCGTCAAACGCATCGGTGCAGGCATGTGCAGGTTGGCAGTGGGGGGAACGCTGAGCACCGCGACCAGCGCTTCTCGTGGCGGACGGAGGAGCGGGAGCGAGATGTGTGTTGATGAGCACGGGCCATACTGACCGGGTGATAGCATCCTGTATCCGTGGCGTCGTGAGATACGTACCCTAGACCGATGATGACTGAATACAACGCTTGCCTTTTCCACGTCAACACATATTCCCCCGGTCCGAGTACAACGTCACCACTCGCTGTCTCGTCCTCGGTCTGGGCCAACCCAACACGACAAATATCCGAAAATTCGTCCCCGGTGAGATATTCTGCAGAAAACATCGTCAGAGGTGGACAACGTCAAGACTTTGCGGGATACTGACCACCGGGAAATACCCCCTCCACGCCGTCTTCCAGTGCCGTATCGACCACCCTCGCGTCCCGACTCTCCTACACCATTCAGTCAGACGCCCCTAAAAAAATCACATCAAAAAAGCACGCACCACTCGACGCAACGCCACCTTCTCCACCTCCACCCCACACGGCGCCGCACACTCTACTACCGTCGTCACCACCGCCTCCCCGCCCACGCACCCCACCCAATGCTCGCCTTCAAACACGGTCAGGTCTGCGAGCGCCGGCGGGGGTTCGAGACATCGCTGATACGTCACGTCTTGGCGCACCACGAATGCACTCGAGGTCGGGATCAACAACGTCCGTAGGATCTCCTCCCGGTCGTGGTTCTGCGCGCCTTCCAACGTCTCTGATGGTGATGGCGCTCGGGCTAGGGCTTGGGATGGGATTGACGTACTCGACTGAACAGACACATCGATCGTCCGATCCCCTGGTGCCCCGCTGCTCATCAACACCAACGTCTTGATGATCGATACACCCGCCTTGACCGTCCCAAACTGAATGCCTTTGATCAGTCCCGACGATTTTTGGTCGTCAAAGGTGATGAATTGCACTATCGGCGTGAGCGTCAACAGTGAGCAAATGAACGAAAAACGGGGTGAGCGCACCTGCCGCATCCACCTCGGTCGGCTGCAACAACACGTCGACGACCACGTCCAGCGCCCTGTCGTCCGTGTTGGTAATCTCCACCACGATCGGGTATGCCTCGTCCAATAGCGCTGGCTCATGGTGCAAAAATGAAATCGAAAGTTGGTGCGGACGATGTCGAACACTAATGAAAACGTGTCATGCACAGGGTGGAACCAAGAGGGGCTAGCGCACCCACATGACGCTCGAAAGGTTGTCCCTCCTCACAGGGATAAAGGACACGGGTCGCAGCGAACTCAACCATCGAGGAACTGCGACACTCGATTCGCGCGACGCACAAGGCTCGTGAAGTACCTCGATCGTCCAGCTCCCTTCCTTCAGCGTCACCACAATGTTCGAGACCTACGCCACCGATCCGGTCATCATGAAAAAAAGGATAGGAAAACACGTACGCTAAATACCCCAGGCGTATCCGAGGCAAGTGTTCCAGTCAAGATGATCTGGTCACCAGGTCGCCACCTCAGATGTACCCCTACCTCGACGGGCTTCTCTCCCCCTATCTGACCCAGCGACACGGACCGCACCGATTCCGAATGCGGAGACGTATCGTGGTGAATGATGATGGGCATATACCCTTCCGAGAACAAGATCGAAATCGAGTGGATCGGGAGCGTAGAGAGCGTGACGTCTGACGGTGCAGCCAGCGAGATTTGGAAAGCAACCTCTTCGCCTACTTGGACGTCGGGTCTCCAAAACACAACCGAGGTGTTTACTGCACAAGGTGTCAATGCCGTCCACAGAGGTAACCGTCCTCGCACGTACAAATTGGTTCAGACTCTTTGAGGTCGACAACCAAGACGTCGTCTGTAGAAAATGGAACAGAGCTCTAACGCTCGAGAATAAGTGGGGATTTCGCTGACACGTGAATCGCATCACACCTTAAGAAGTGCCAATAGATCGTCTTCCAACGTCCCCGGCTCGTCAATGTCGCCTGTTCCCCGCAATACAGGGATCAGCACTCGACAATGAAATCACCCATCCACGCACCATATCCAATCATCTCCACCAACAACTTTACCGTCAGCTCTACGTCGCCCAACCTCTTCACACAGGCATACCAAGTGGGAAACAGCGGACGGAGCATTGTATTCCACTTTTCTCGCCGGTATGTCTTGGCGATCCGTTCAAAGAACCTATGACCCATCAGGTTCACCTATCCAGCCACGGGAAAAAAAAATCCAAGCATGCGCACCGAATCGCCAACTCGAATTTACCAGATTGATGATACGTATTTGCAATGCGACACGCAATCCACAACGTCAATCTTCCTTGACTTGCCGTCGAACTATACTTTTTGAACAGCTCGTACGATTTCGTGTAGAGCTGCCACCAAGCACAGACACGACGTCAATCAAACGCACACCCGGTCGAAAATCGACGGATACCTCCAAAACGATCGTCAAGTGATCCACTTTTTTTTCGTTGGCAAACCCAGGCGCCGCATTCCCCCCCTGCGACGCGCCCTCACTCGCCAAAAACCGCTCGCGTCTGGCTTCCGTACAGCGCGCCGCCATGTAATAGTAATGACCTGGATGTTGCAGTGCATGGCTAGGATTCAGTCCCAGCGTCCGAACACTGTCCATGTCGGGTGGTGCACCACCCAGACCGACCGGCGCACCCGACGCCCGCGCGAGTGGGGCGTGCGTTGGAAACGTGAGTGCAAAACGGGAACCCTGTTCGAGAAGTTCTGCGAGCACGCGGTGTCTAGAGGTCCGTGAGGAGAACACCCACAGGATGTGATGTGATGCGACTCACTGCCGTGCCATCCAGCTCCAATACTCGAACGTCTCCTCGCCGATGCCCCAACCACGCGAAAAGTCGGCAAAACGGCGCATATGGAGGTTGTGATGCGACAGCGCGAGCGCGTGCTCATTGTTGTAGAGGTAGAGCTTTGTGATCTGAGAACGCGCATGAGCATTTTGCGATGTTCCCGACTGTAGGTCTCACCTTGAAGTTGATGGTATCTGCGAGCACCTTGGCTTCTGCCCATCGCTTGGTGCGAGGGGGTAAGATGGCAGTGGACCCAAACATGATCATCAGGGTCGTATACGCATCCTGGTAATGTCTAGATAACGTCAGAGAAAGGTTAGAGCGTGAAGGGGTCTGACACACTTGAGCGCCACTTCGTCTTCACCTCTGAATTCTGCAAAGCATGCCATCTTGTATTCGTATCGGACCGTCCAACCTTCGGGGCGAAGCGGGCGTGGGCTTGCAACGCCGACAGGAATCAGGGGCGGTGGGTTATAAGACGACGCTTGTGAGTGTCGATTGCGCTTTCGACGGACCCGCTTCGAGTGAGAAGTGTAGTATTCCACGGCGGGCTCGTATAACGCGTCTTGCAAGCTGACCGAGTCAGCCTGGGGAACGAAAAAGAGACAGCGCGAACCCACCTCCGAACAAACTCATCCAGTTCCGCTGGACTAACGGGACTCAAGACAAACAGCGCCGCCCTAGAATCCAGTCCGCTTTGCCTTCGAATATAAGATAGGCGACCGTCGAGCGACGGATCGTCTGACGGTCGTCACACGCTGACACAGCAAGGAGAGACGTGGACGGGAGACATACCGAGCATCCGTCTGCTGGCCAACAAGACGACCGTCAGCTTGATGTTTCGTTCGCTCGTGGACTTTTTTCGCTGCGCAATCTCTGCGCTCAGCTCTGAATCCTTTTTCCGCTCCTCTTCCACGCGATCGCGTTCGTGGTCTGCGTCAGGTGGATCGAGCGGTGAACGCAGTGTGATATTCGGGGCCTCGAACATGCGCAAGAAGAGGACAAATACGCTCGGGAGAAAGGCGGTATGTTTGCGAATCCATATCGGGGCTATCAAGCCGTCGGGGTAGAGCGGGGAGGAAGGAGTCAGTGGGGACAGCGGTGAATGGGCGGACGAGTAGGAGGGGTCTTCGGGTGGGACGAGTTTGCGGGGCGGGAAGCGGATGTTCTTCTCGACGAGGACCATCTGGAAGGACTTGGTTCGCTGTGGGGCCCATATTGAGGGGGTGAGTTGTGAGTGAAGGGTATCGCGGAGACGGGAGACGAGGAGGGCAAACGGATCCTGGGTCTTTGGCGGGGGTGGTGGGGGTGATTGAGGAGGACTTTGCTGTGGGGTGTTTTGGATTTGGTTGGCAACACCGAGGCCGGCGACGAACATGACGGGGGAGAGCTGCGCCAATAGCTCGACGGGATACGAGTTCATCGTGATCGACAGTGATCTTACCGTGGGAATAATTCGACTGCTCCTATCTCAAAGTAACTCCTCGACCATGACTACACCAAGTACTAGTGACTGTACATGCCAGAGCAACTGCGGGTACGTTCTCGACAACGTGTCTTTCACCGTTCCAACCTGACCGTACTCAGCGCCTGCGGGCCCTCTGGGACCGGATGCACTTGCCCCAAGGGAAAGTGTAACTGCGGCCCATGCGTGAATGCCCCTCACTCAACCAAGGTACCCCTTTTTTTCCCTTTCCGCATTGAACTCAAGTTGACAGGTCATACGTACAGTGTGATTGCCGCGGTTCTGGTGAAAACTGCGCGTGCACCACACAAGGCCAGGCTTGCACTTGCGCATCCAAGTAGAAAGGTAGGACTCCGTCGGGGTAGCGACCAGAGAACAAGTAGTGCATTATTCTGTGTGTACGATGTGTGCCGTGTCTGTAAGTACCAGTCGAGCGACCTTGTATAACTCATGCGACGCCTTCCCTTTTCGGATGAAAGCAAGTCCCATTCCTGGACTGCTATAAGAAAGTCGCCAGCACCATGTAGACAGCCCCCAAAAAACGATCCCCCCTCATTGATTGAGCTTTCACCCCGACCACGGTCAATTCTTGCTATCATGCACTCCACCACCCGTACCATCTTTTGCTTCTGGATCACTCTCCTTGCCATGGCTGCACTAGGTCACTTCCTCCATCTCAAAACATTCATTATCTGTCTAACAAACTCCATCTAGTCGTCTCCTCCCCTGTCCCAGAGCCAGAGCCAGAGCCAGCCCCCATAGACTCCAGCCTCGCGTCCGCCATTGGGAGCAACCTCAACCTTGGATGTCAGAACGGATGCTCCGCTGCATCGAGCGCACAGCAGCTCGTCAGTCGCCCCCCTTCCATCCCGACCGTGTATGATGCTGACCGACGACATCTTTAGAACACCAATGCTGCGCTCGGATCGGCGGTTAGCCCGCTCTCCGTCTTTGGGGGTCTCGTCCTCGCGAGCGGCGTTCTTGCTGCTATATGATCAGCAGTCGGCATTGTCACACAGATTTATTTGGACATTTTACTGTAGCGTTAGCCGAGGGGTACTCCGCATAATTGATACCCAATACCATCAGCATATGTGGCAATCACTTTAAAGAAATACAATAAATCATACAATTCGTCAGATCCGTCACTCAAAACATCCACCAACCTACAAAGGCAACTTCTCCAACGTCTCAGGTGGTGCCACTTGTGAACTGAAATCACCGACACACGTCAACACCGCTCGCAAACAGAGAGCCCACTGCTCAAAAACTCACCGTCGCACTCCACAGCAATAGCACGCTCTCACAGACAACACCACCACAGCGGCCCACGTCAGAACCATCGCCGACAGGATCATCCACACCGCATTCCCAAACTGCACATTGAAATTCGCACCCGAAAACAACGAATTGATGTTGTTTTTGACTTCGATCACCAGGGCCACGTCCGCCGCGAACACGGTACTCCCAACGATCGCCGCCACGATGGCGATGATGAGCGTAATGATGGCGACGGCGTGTGAATGCAAGAACAAGGAGAGGACAAGGATGATGGTCGAGAGCCCCGCCGCGACGAGGTGAAGCGAGAGGAGCACCAACAGGCCCGTCTCTGCGACGTTTGCGAGCTCTGTCGACAGTCCGGCGTCACTGAGGAAATTCGTCGGGATCGTGTAACCAAGCTGCGGACCGTAGCATGCGCCTTGCGCCACGGTCGAATCGAACGCGCTGTGGAAAGGGTTAGTACCCAGTGGATGTGAACAGCATGGGAAGGGTCTACTTGCTTGGTCGCACAAACGCCCCATACACCAAAGTAGAGGTTCGTGGCCGCATTCGAGACAGGGGTCAACGAATCCCACGCAGACACCTCGATGATGTATATCGAAGGTATGATCGTCAGCGACAGTCCGACCAAAAGGAAGAGTAGGAAAGCGGTGAAGAAGATCGTGAGCGTCGCCAGAGATATCACGAGGTGCCTCTGCAGTGGACGGGGAATCTCGAGTCCACAGATGTTCAGCGTTAACACCATTACTCGTTTGCAGAGGAACTGGGCCAGCGGGGGGAAACAAAGTACAAAGAGGCACAAGGTGAGCGAGGGAGGATGGACTCAGTCTTATGGCAGGCGAACATAATCAGGGATCGTCTGGGCAGCCGGGCTTCGCATGGTCTAGACAATTTTAGTCGTTGCACGAAGAGTGCTGGGCCAACTGGGATGGAATGAGGCCTGATGGCATCTTCGCACCAACGTGTGTCGACTGCGTTTCTCCGGGTCGTGGTATATTGAATAAAGATAGGCACGATATGCGTTGGCAATCCGAAATCATTGCAAACAGATGATGTACGTTCGTGCCTACGCCTGCAGACCCTCGAGAGACACCCAAATGGACATTGCGAGGGTGGGAACCACTTGCCTGGCAGCTCCAGAGGTTGCTCATTTAGACCACCAGCTAAATTACGTAGAACCAGGGTCCACACATTAACATGTCGTATCATGTTTTGCAATGTTACTCACCCGTTTCTTTCATCTTGCCAATTGCCTGGTCATATTGCAAGTCCAGCGTCTTGTTGTTGGACATTTCTCGTTGATATAAGCGAGTCACGTGATCGCATTGTCCGAATATGTCACTTACCCCAGGAATGAAGCTTTGAAGATTCACCTTCGATGAAGCTGTGGTTGAAAAATCCGACGCATACACCACCACGACGCGCCTACACCGGTTCCAGTCCCCCTCTGATCAATCCGTCGCCCCTACACGGTTCTCCTCCCCCTTTTATATCACTACCACTCACCCAAATCCACAGCATCCGCGTCGAGTTCTCCAAAGACCACGACCATGACCCAGCCAAATATCTCGCCAGGTACAGTACTATCCATCCACGGAGGGTCACAACAGTCGAAATATATTACAGCGCTTGGTCGCCAATGCGCGTCCTTGCTGGAAACATCCCCATTTATCCCAACCTGATCGTTTGCATTGGAACAGAAACAATGGCCGTGGTCTGTCCACGCGTGGCAGTCCTGGCGCGCACGCTAAGTCAAGCACGCGGACTAATTCGATGCGCTCATCCTCAACTATCAACAAAAATGTGACATCAAGCAGATTTGAGAGCTACTGAGCCGATGTAGAGAAGGTCAGACCAAGTGCGAAACACGTCAAACTCGAGACGGTGGAGAGGGTCCCTACCAGGTATGTCCCTGTCTCATGTAGGGTGGTGACATCGGCTTGACGTATGCTGTTTAGTGAGAGTGAGACACGCCCGGAGGATGGTCGCAAGTTGCAGCTCACACAGATAAATCAAATGCAAGGCTGCTGCTTCCACAACGCAAAAGAGCACTCGAATAAGAATAAAATGTGTTCAGGTACAGTATATGACGAGCCAAAAATATTCATGACATCCCTGCTCGGCAAATGGCATGGGGAGGTATGTACTCTGCCTATCCGTACTTTCCTATACCCGATTACTAAGTATTGTTGACAACCTGCGAGATCTACTGTATCTCTGCTTGCAGTGAATTTTCGATCACAACGCACCATGATGACCCGCGGCGTATTCTCCGGTCACTCTGCGACAGTCGGTCAAGTCGTGTGCGTTAAATTGCGCCTTCCACCGACACATCGCAGTTGGCAACAGGATATCTTTTCCTCTGTTTTGGTATGTCGAGAATGGACGTATGCGCTCGACGTGCTGTTGATCGATTTTTGCTCAGAAGAGAGCCAATGGGGACATCCTCCTGGAATAGCCAGCCTTGCGAACGGACTCATTGCGCGCCCTAGTCTTGGCCTTGGCGTCAAGTACCTCCCGTTAGGCTACTTGGAGAAACACCCGACCTGGGACCCTTTTCCAGTGCTTCCCCCGGGCCATCCCTCGCCAATGTTCCTAACCAAGTTGTGGTTACAACAGAGCGACTTGCGTCGCTCACAGTTTGGTAAAGTTTTCTTGTCCATCCTACGTGTCGCCGAAAACGCCCAGACATTGTGTCTTAATCCGGGAAAGGACCTAGTCGTTCCACCGGACGACCTCGCGGGTGCGCTTCGTGGTCTAAAGAAGCTGGAGGTATTCAGAGGCAGGTTACGTACCCTCAGCATAGCTCAATTAATGTCTTGCGTCGCTACATGGCCATCGTTGAAGCGTCTCTTCATCCTGAACATCCTCCCTCCCATCAACTACACCCTCCCATTGGCCACGCCATCCTGTTGCTTCACTGAACTCGAGTTTATGGACATTCCCATCAAGGACGACAAGCTCGTGTGCCTCGGTGAGCACGTCCGGCTCGACCCTTGAGCGACTCACGTTGAACCGCATCTCGCAACTGACCAACGCGGGACTCGGTGCTTCCCTGAACGCGGTCTGCACATCGCTGACCTACTTGTACATCATAAACGACGCGCTCGACGCCACCATCACGTGTATGGTGCGCTTGGCGAACCTGGAGATCATCCCGGAAGTCGCTTCGGAATGGACGGTGGAGCGACGGGCGCCTGCCCTCTCCAAGGCCCGCCCGCACCTGATGATCGGACGTGGGACTCAGGATTGTGATTTGATTGGAGTGGTGGACCGTGATTGGCATGGGTGGAAGATGAGGAAGGACGACGATCCTCAGATGCAGGGGTGTGCGTACTCTCGTACTCATGAATGGCACGAACGCTGTTTCTAGGGACATCATCAATTCTATCTAAGGTAGCAGAAGGAGGTCTATCCAACTCTTATGTCGACGAGCGCTATTAGGGAACACCCGGGATCGAAACAGACTATGCATCGTTTCTTCAACGCCTTCAAGGACCACGGCTCGAACCATGAGTCCCAGAAATCGGTCAGCGGCACTATACCATCCTCGATCACCGCCAATTCTGCGAGCGAGAACGAGCAAGCGTCCATATTTCATCTGGACCAGAGCCCGCTAGAGATACTGGCATGCTGGCGACCATCCGAGCCTATTCCACAGTCGTCGTTCCCCTCCCCGTTCAGGGGTACTTGCGCACCAACGCTTGGGTCTTTGCTTGGGGGAGCCCCCTTGTCCCTGACGAGGCAGCGCTCAAGCCGACCACTAGTCAGTTCATCGCATGGGATGACAAGGGTGGGCATGGGTCCATGATCAAGGATTTAAAGAATCTCAGGCGGGCAGAGAGAGCGAACGTGGAGGTCAAACGCATATTGCGACAGGACTAGTCTGATGACCTTAGGCGAAAGATCGAGGATGGTATCGCTGCCTAGAAGCACGCTCGCAAAGGTCTTCAGCTGGCCGCCGTGCGTACCATTCATCCATCTATATCATATACCATGTCTGGACCGGAAAACATTCCCACTTGCGTCGCTCTCGCACCCAATAGAAACGAAGAGTCGATACACAATGCATTACCGAGTTTATAGGGTCAACCGTGAACGGAAAAACGTCCACGATGAACGCAGCACACCTGAAGCACTACCTACGCGGGTCTGTGTTTTATTTATACACAGATCTCGATCAGGTCTGCCAGATACTCAATCGGTTCTTGTTGCTCACCCGTCTCGTGCAGAACCTGACAGCGAAAGGCCTCAACAGTGCGGGAAGACACTGGCGTGTATGTGTTATGCACATCGCGATGGCTGCATGCGCCGGCTGAATCATGAGTGGTCCAAACCTCACTTCTCTTTCTCTGATAGAGAATTGATTAATCAGTCCTTGCGTCGGTCATTCAGACTGTAACGTCAGCCTAAACGCGGACTCGCGTCAAAGAGGTCCCTCACTGAGGCTGCGTACGACAATCTGCATCATGAGCAGCCGAGCATTGGAGGTCTGCAACGAAACAGCGTTCTGCGATTCAGAGGGTAAATGTCAGATGCTAGTGACTCTTTCCAGAATTGCGAACTTGGTGGAGGAGTTAAAAAGTCAAGTCCACGGCGGCGACGCAAGACAGTGCCGTCTGTTCGTCCAAGGAGATGGCGCAGAGCAATCCATCGAAAAATAATTATCTGACTATACGGGCTGCCTTTTATGCCGACAGCGTGCCAGTGTAAGATATGTATTGTACGGTGACCGTTTGATCTGAAATGACATCACGTGACTCTGTGCTTTCGGTGGCTACGCAGTTCACGACGACGAGGAGCTCTGCGTTTCTGCCATCGACCATGGACGACTTTGACTTTGACCGTGCTGTGTCTGCCTTCCCAGACATCTCTCTCGATGGAGAAGGTGACTTGCCCTCCTTCTCAGCCGTACCCGCCCCCGCCCCACCCTCCACTTTCTCCTTCGACAACTTCGGCAGCCCACCGCGGCAGAGCTTCACCGACGTCAAGGTGACCGGCGACGACGAACTAGAAAAGTTCGAGGATCAATTCCCTGAGCTTGATGACGGCCACGTACGTCTTTTGTTCTGATTGTACGACGCGGGGTAAGGGTTGTATGTCGATGGGTGCTGATGCGCACGACGTTTTTGCAGAGTGTATCGCCTCCTCCGCCTGCACAGCCAACGTTTGGAGCCGCCCCTCCGTTCGCACCGCGCCCTCAGCCCTCCGCGTTCTCCTCGACGCCCATTCTTAACCAACAGATCCAGGAAGACGAACCCGATGTAATCAAGTAAGTAAGGCAGCGTATTGTCCTAACGCTTTGCACGTCCACGGGCACATACTCACTCACGCTCCCTGGGACAGGGAATGGCGCGAGAAACAAGCGGAGGAAATCAGGCAGCGAGACGAGGCGAGTAAAGCAAAACGTCAGGAGACCATCTCCAAGGCAGAGGCTGCCATCGATCAATTCTACGAAGAGTATGCTGCCAAAAAGGAGCGGTCGATTCGGGAAAACAAGTACATACTTTTTCTGTCGTCCCGTCGAATGGATCGCTGAGGTATGCTAATGGCAATAGGGACCAAGAGGCGGATTACCTCGAGAACCTTCAATCGTCGCTCACAAAGGGGACCACTTGGGAGCGAATCTGTAACACCATCGAACTCCAGAACTCACAAAGCAAAACCATTGCCCGGACTGGCGCCGGTACTACCGACCTCACTCGGTTCAAGGAGGTGTTACTAAGGTTGAAGCGGGAGGGAGATGCTGCACCGGGAGCAGCGGGCTATTAGAATACGAGTCCACCAACATCATAATTGCTTTGGAGACCATGGTCGCTTTGATTACACGTAGACGCCCAGTCATAGTTTCGAAGTGTGCCCGGAAGAGAGATGGGCTTCTACCCAAGCGATACACTCCTCGAATAACTTCTCTTTTACTCCTCCAGGTTCGTTGTGCAACTCGTGAAACCCATTCTTTACAGAGGTGAGTGAGACTTATCTTGGCGTATAGAAACAAATATACCGTGTATGAGGAGAACGTTTTGTCTTCCGCTGAAAGAAGTCCATGGAACTTCTCAGTGGCCTTGAATGACGTGATCTAAAGGGACACTGGTCACAACGAGTTGGAAGTCGACAAACGCCTAAGTCTACCTGGTCTTCTGTGCCATGGAGAAGCAAAACCTGTCTCAGACTCAGCATAGAATCTGGTGTACAAACGGGAAGTACGGACGGGTAACTGTTTCGGCCACTGCGCATAGTCCTTGGCTAGGAGCCTTTCCCCCTGAAAACAGTTGGCGTTACACACCCGAAGCCGATATCAATGAGAGACTCCTACACCATCTAACATGTCACTCAACCCTCGGAGTGAACCATATAGTTTGATGAGCGGGTCATTCAAGTACGATTCGTTGGCCACGTCATCATGGGATAATTCCTGCGTCGCTCAATCCTGGTGCACATATTGACGAGCGTAATGGCCTACCTTGACATTCAACGGGGCGGGAATCAGGAAAGAAGGAGCGATTCGACTCGCTTTGCCGCCAATCCAGCGTGCGGCTTTACCCGCGGGCTTGGCCTGTAAGATGAGCGGGCTGGTAGAGATGACCCCAGAGACGTTTGATACACCCTCCTTGGACGGCGGTGCCTGCGCGCGCGTTGGAAATGCGAGGACCAACGCGCCACCCTAATGACCACATGTTTGATCGTAGACTTGGCGAGGAATGCGAGACCTACCATCGAGTGACCGTACAAAAACACAGGGACGCCAGTGAACTGCTGCTTGACGTGTTGGACGGCCCATTCAATGTCCTCCAATTGTTCCTTCCAGCTCGTCTTTGCGTACGCACTGTCCTTGCTCTTGTTCTGTTCACCCTGCGCGGTCCGCCCGAAGCCTCGCTGGTCGTAGACAAAAACAGCAATTCCGCGTGAAGACCAAGTTGGAAAGACGTGTTCATAGCGCGCGATGTGCTCTGCGAAACCGTGAACGAACACGACCACGGCTTTGGCAGGAGAGGAAGGACGGTAGGTTCGGGTGAAGAATTGAGTTCCATGAGGGCCGCTGAGCCAGGATTCCGTGAAAGCTGATTCGGTCATGGTTCGTCAGTTGACTTGCCAGTGGTCTTGGTGAGAGAACGGGAGATAGAATACTTTCGTCAACGAGACCCCAGTCGCTTGGACCGGAGGAGAGTGGATCAACCTGCGCAACATATCAATAGATGGTCAACCTCGCTGTCCATTGTCAGCGACAATCACAATATTGATTGTGAAGTTGGCTGGTTCATACACACTTCATCTCCTAATCTGAATAACTGTCAACGAAACGACTCCGAGGCAACATGGAGCACGCTGCAAACTACTCTATGATGGTCTCACGGCTCGAAGTCGTTCTCTTTCATCGACGCGTATTAAGGTACATGTCTTCATGCGTCTCAAACGCAGTAGCTGGTTGGCATATTGTGTTTGGAGATGAACCCACATTCAAGTTGTTTCATTCAAGCGTTTCAACTTCGCTTCTCAATAATATATGAGGTTCACGTGATCGGAATACTTTGAAACGACTCTCTCAGGTCTGGATACATTCATCTTGGACTCGGTCAAGTAACGCGAATTGTGGCTCTCGATGGCGAGCCTGTGCCGGTGGTCTTCGGTCTATTTCTCTAGCACCGTTCGTTGGCAATCGTTGAGGCCCCCACTCGCCGGGTGCTGTCGCGGGCTGCCCCACGGTCGTCAAATGTCGCTGTCCAGTAGAGTAAAAGGAGCATTCAAGACCCCCGAGTCTGAAGTGCTCGATAAAATCACCTCCGTGCCATTTTACGAGCTCTCTAACCCACCCCTGCCGATACAATTAAACTGGCTGTTCCTCTTTCTGGATGCGGTTTTCACGTTCGTGCTCTCTCATACTCGCGTGTCAGGGCTCAAATTAAACACATATCATACACAGAGGTGCAGGCGTCGCTCTGGCCTGGCGGTATTGGACATACGAAGTCCCAGGTGACGAGGAAGGGGCACCACCAAAATCAGAGCTTCGGCCTGCGAACCAGCGGCTCGCACTCGCGTGCCTCCACGTCGGTATTGGGTCCGTCGTCGCTCTCCGACTCATCAATCTGAGACGATCGCATGTTCGGAAGCTCTGGTTATTCCCTGGATCCGTCCCAGCAAACTACCGTCGAGCGACAGTGCTGCCGTCCTTGGACACGACCGTGGTGGAGAATTACTCGTTGTTTAACCCCCGGGTGGAGTTTACGCTGGAACGGAACGCGTATCGATTTACTGGGCGTAAACAGGACGCTATCCTTCAATTGACACCCCCGGGTGGGCGGAAAGATGGGTTCGTCCTGCTCACGGAAGGAGTTCAGATTGATGGAAAACCCGTCTCCCGGGATGAAGCACTTCGAGAGATTTTGAATCCATTCCAACAGTCCAAAGCAACCACCGGCAACACCTCCACGAAGACGAAAGCCCACGTGAGTCTGAGTTCGTTCATTGATGGTTACCAGATTGACTGGGTCAAAGTCGAAGAAAAAGAAACCATCATCGATATCTACCGCTGCCAGCTGATGTGGGAGAGTGGTCGTTCTTTAGATCTGTTAATGTTGCGCATCTTCGGAATCGTTGGCGTAGAGTCCATTCAATAGTTATAAGAGACAGTGCACGTTAGGTCATCGGGCCGAGGGTTCCGTTCGTCGTTTGACTGACCCACCTGTTTCCCTTACCTTTACTACTATGCCCGTACCGTACTTGCCTCACATTTTGTACTCCACTGCTCTGACCTCCGTGTCAATCCATCTGCTCTGGCAAAGAACTACTGAAAAGGAAGACCGCGCTCGTCACCATGCGCAAGTGACAATCTTGGAAGACCTCGCCCAACAACTTCGCTCAGGCGTGCCGATCACTGACGAGGAAATAAATAGACTCAAAAACCTCGCTCGAGTACACGGTCAAGGCGAGGGGCAGAAGCAGTCTACCGAAGCAATACGGTGGTCGGAAGTGGTCTGGGGCAGAAAAGCGGCAGACAGCGACCAGAAAACTGAGTGAGCGCAAGGAGAGGTATGTGTGTGTAGGGACATACCGCCTAGCTCACTAAAATAGTTGGTCAGGCGCGCGTCATGCATCATAGAACAGCTGCCAGTGTTACCCCATATACGCCAGATCTCGCGAGTTAGTTTTCTGGTACCAGTGCTCGCCTCTGTCAG
Organism: Boletus pseudopeckii; assembly: GCA_038092915.1. NCBI lineage: Eukaryota > Fungi > Basidiomycota > Agaricomycetes > Boletales > Boletaceae > Boletus > Boletus pseudopeckii. Next base: position 16,806 of record JBBPRH010000133.1, read on the forward strand.
TCCCCTCTGCCCAAGCAGACTACACGTAATTGCAAAACGACATTCAAAGTTATACAAATAGTACGGCGATGAATACTATACAGGCAACGAGACAATAAACGAAATCGAGTGTCCAGAATGGCACCAGGTGAGCCAAAGGCACGGAGGTTAGTTGCCCCACTGTGCAGCAGTGTCAGTGAGGCAGTGACGAGGAATTGAAGCTGATTCGAACATACAAATTTGCTGCCAAAAGAGTTCAATGATGTCCGTGCTCTGATCTGCCGCTCCTACTTCCGTGGCTCCTTCCTCTTGTCTTCGCTTCCTTCCCCCGCCTTCTTGCTCCCCGCTTCCTTCCCCTGCTCCTTCTCTCGGCTTTCCTTCCCCTTGCTCGTCTGAGGATTGTTCTATCGGTATGCTTTAGCTGAGACAACTCCATTTCAACACAACGTCCGCCTACCTGATGAAGCGGTTTGCTGGTAGATGGCGCAGTCCTGTCCGGGACCTGTGGTTCCCCTAATGTTATTGTGGATCTATTTGCTGTAGTCCCGTAGGCACGCTCGCCATTCAGGTCTGGGGCTTGACCCCCCGGGCCCGTGGAGGTACCACTTGACCGGGGGTTCGAGCCCTTGAGATGTTTTGAAACGATCTCCCTCAACGCTTCGTCTTCAAGGCTTGCGCTGGTCGGACTTTCGTGGCGTAGCTCGACGGCTTTACGTTGAGCATCTTCACGAGCCTGAAGCACTTGGATCAGCGTTTCCATCTGCATGAGATGTCCCTCTGCCTCTGATGGCACTGTGGGACTCCTACAAAGTTCTACGTAAGGTGAAAGGAGTCGTTCACCGTCAATTCCATGCTCGTTGTAAATTGAGATTCTCTCCGCTGGCGGTAATTCCAGGGCGTCCAACTCTCGGGCGGCCAGCTCCCTGATCCTTGAGAACTCCCAGCGTGTGGCGAGACGAAGGATTATGACCCAGTTATCTTTGGTCTGCCGATACGAATAGTCCCTATGCGATCAAACGATAAACCAATTCGCTCGACAACATCCGAGCCGATTACTCGCCTATCATACCACACCCATAAGAGCTTCTCGAACTCGTCGGGTGTCACATCATCGAGGGTGAAGGGGCGTGCATCTGTGCCAGCCTCGGGGTCGTCCTCTACAGCGCTTGCAAAGAGATCGCGAAAGACCTCCGACTCGCGCTCGAAGAACGACTTGTGGACTTTAAAGAGGGTCTTTCCCGTCTTACCGCCGCCACACACTCATCAGCTGGATGATCTCGGGGCCCACGAGCTAGATCAGACCTACCAAAAAGCAGACGCTCCCATCACTTAAATAGTAATCAGGGTGGTTCGTTACTCGCCCGAGGCCGCCTCCCATGTCTGTGGATGGTAGGGTAGAGGGGAGGGATGGGGGGTGTCGAATACGGGCAAAGGACGTCGAACCGAACTGATCATGCTATCTATACCCGACCACGGGCGTCTCTTCCCGGGGAGATCCATCAGGTGCGACAGAATATCGCCATGGAGAGAGCATCCTGTAATATTCCTGTGAGGATCTCGCTTCGCATGCGTCCGCTCTCAACAGGAGTCGCTTCTGATTCTCTCCAGCTTCCCAGGATGTCGCCTACACGTTGCGTTTGTAGCAAGAATGCGGTGGTAATATGACCTGGGCGCAATCAGCCTTTACAGCAACGCGGACCTACAAAACTCCTAATCGGAGTGAATGATAAGGCACACTTGGTTTCAGCGAAACTACGCATGTCGGAACTCCGGTGCAAATGATATCTATAGATCTTCTTAATCACCACGCTGCTACTAGCCACACAGCAAAGATGCCAAAGTCAGTCGAACCCTAGTTCCATGTGTGTACACAGTACGATAATAGTACTAGTCCAGTAATCATTCAATCAAATGACGCATCGGCAGTCAAACAATCACGTCCGTGCCAGGATGACGCGAAACCCAGTCATTCTTGAAGCACCCTAAATGCCACTTGCTCGCCTATTTCCGCCATCTCCACTACACAGACGTCGCGTATGCCCATGACCTTATAGTGCACCCCCTCTTTGATGTCATTGTTTTCCACGCCGTGACTGTGTTTGTGTTTGCTATGAGCGCCGCTCTACGTGAGGACGACGATGCTCACCATCGGGCAAGGTGACCCACGGCATGGTCATACAGCATTGCATCCCCGACACGAGGCCGGCATAACAAGCATCGCGTCCAATCTGGAGGGAATCCCTTCTGGACGGACTGTTCAACAGCCTGGATCGCGACAATGTGCTCGTCGCCAACAAGCTGCCAGCGTGGTGACTCAGAAAGAGGCACTAGCCCGATGCCAATGCAGTGATAGAAGCGAGCATGCCAGATCTATCGTTCAGAATTTCAGTACTCAGTGCTCACTCCTCTCAGTAAAAAGTAAGTCATACCGCATGCCTCCAGTTCATAATAAGAGTACGACCCCCGCAAGATAGACACTTCAGTCGAGCATTACGGCGGTTCATGTCATCCACCGTGGCCACATTCGGATCCAATCCACATGCATGGACGATGTAGGGAGCTTCCTCCAAGAATTGGAGTCCAAATCGGTCATGGATCCACCCAGTGGGTTCCGAGTCGTCCACGCGGCAGATCCGTCGAAGCATAACCCCGCTACTATTCAAGTGGATTTCATGGCTGGGGAACATCGTGTCATTACGCATTGAAACTGAGAGCACTTCGGGATGAGCAAAAACGCCAGTGCTACCCACGTGAAACACAGCGCAGGCTAGATGTAGTTTTTCCGAGTCCGTCTGGGATAATTCTGCATGTCCGGTACTGCCCGATGTCATATCCCGATTTCTGGAAATGTTGCCTGAAGATAACCAAGAAGGGATCTTCATCAGCCCAGCAATTTCAGAGTTGAGCTTCTGCATCCATTCGTTGACAAGTACAGGTAGTTGTGCAAATGCAGATGCAAATGACTTGTCGTCCCGTTGAGTCCCCTCGGAAGCCCTGATAATATCTCGAACAGGAGGGAAACGGGCAAGGTCAACCACATGTGGAAGAAGATCAAAGTTTGGTGTATCTGGTGATGGGTACATCACATATCTCTCGTATTCGGACACCAAAGAGCATCGACGCGGTAGGGAAAGAGTTGCCTCTATTCGTTGCGACCGAAGTTTGTTCAAGATCTTGACCCACTCAGGCCACATGCGGCTCCATTCTACCATATCTATAATCAGCTCCGGCTCGAAGCGAGTCGATTTTGTGAAAACTGACCACTGTCCGTGAGCGGCTTGTATCTCTTGAAAACGGATTTATAGGATTTTTCGATGGCACGGTCTCCGAAATATGCAATCTCGGACCCATACCCACGCTGCCTGAGACGCTCGAGAATGCTACACTATCTAGAATTCAAGCCCATTGCGATGTAAAGGGAAGAGCTAACCTTGTCTGTCGCTCCTTCCGAAGTATTTCCAGGTCAAATCTGTGTACTCGTCCTTTCTGTTGCTGCCAAGATTCGCATTTTCGTGCATGCTGTCAAGACTAATTAGACAACTGGTCGAGAGAAATAAAAATGAATCAGACCAAGTAAATGTTTTGGCACTGATTTCGCTTCTCATCTAAAAACTGTGTCTTGTCTTCGGACCAGCGATATTCGCGCAAAAACGAGTCCATCTGGTCTCTATCAACCCATTGTCCCGAATCTGGGAGGCGGTCTAGGGGTGTATTGGTCCTGATAGTAATGTCACATACCCTCCCCTATTATGAACCAATCGTGAGGCAGAACCTCGGTCTCACGGATGATCTCATCGCAGAAACGAAGATGGCACAGCCTGTTAGTGTATGTGAACTTGAAGTCTCTGATGAGACGTCCACTAAACCGTACCTTTCAACTCTGCAAGCTGGGCAATACCTGCGGCGCATGTTCCAGAAAACAGTTTTCGCCGATTTACCGCAGCCCTACACCGCACTCAGGTTTCGAACAATCTGAAGAGTCTGTACTCACGTGGCAACGGGTGTAAAACACGAGATTTGTGTACTCTGGTTCATCCAAGTCGGCCGGACAGTCAGGCAGACCCTCGATTTGGCGGAGAGCGGTCTTCCAGAGAAACAATGACGATTTGTGCATCAAGAGGCCTCGGAGAGACTTGCACGTACGTGCAAGGTTCAGGAGGTCCATAGGGTAAATGTATGCGAATATCTATCATTTCCACACGGTCAGCAATGGGTCAAAACACGACAAAGGGGCATCCACGTACGATGTACAGCTCGTCGAGATTCAATTGACATAATCCTCCTTTCTCTTTTCGGCGCCGCTTCTTCGGTGCCTCTCTGCCCTCTCGTCGGCGTTTCTTGCCTGGCGGTGCGGCGCAGCCTTCTGGAGGAAGTTCGACGGTATAGTCCTGTGGCAACATCCTCTCGTCGTCGTCGTCGTGGACTTGACCTGATGCGATTCTGTCCGCAGTTGATATCCAGTGCACCATTGTAAAAGTTCTTGGACAGGGGATGCCACGCGCATAGCGTCCCTCTTATGGTGGCTGTGCTACTTAATGGGTCATAGTCCTGCTATTCGGGACAAGCAGACAATGCTGCCCTGGTCACCGACAGCATTATGACATAGTCAGAGACCAAACGAAGTCGTGATTGTTTTGACCGATGAGTCGTTCTGTCCGCTGCAGGAAGCACATTCGCCACTTCGACTTTCTAGCACTTCGGAAACCCGGGTATCGTGGTGCAGCCTTAAATGAGGATAACTGTGGGGTAAGTGCCACTTGTTAGTCTCGATTTACACGTATAGTACGACGCGTACTGAGATTCGCTTGTGGGTCACGACACCGGGACACATGGAAGGAATGTCTGTAAGTCTTTGAGGCAGACGTCCTCATCGTGAGCAATTCTTGCGGCAGGCACGAAAAGAGATGCGGGTCGGGTCCAAGTTCGAGTAAGGTCAATGACATGAGGTAACACCATTGACATCCCTCTTATATGTTTCTCAGGCCACATTTGTCTCCCACTTCCCCTACAACCCGCCCAAGCCCGCGTAATATTCCTGCCTCAAAACCACATGTGCGTATTTTTCGACCTCTGAGTCCCGGTCGTTGGAGGCCGCATAGTACGGTCATCCAACTGCCAGCGGGCTGATTCGGAGAGAGGCGCTAGCCCACGGGAAATTTGGTGATGGACACGAGCATGCCACATCAATTATTACCCAGCTCTAGTAATTCACCCCTGTCAGTGATGCAAAGGACATACCGCATTCCCCCAGTCCATGACAATACTGGGCGAGCCACCACAATACAGATGCCTCGGTCGAGCATTCCGGCGGTTCCTATCACCCGCCCTGGCCACATTTGGATCCAACCCGCACGCACGGACAATGTAGGGAGCTTCTTCTAAGAGTTGGATGTCGACTCGATCAAAGAGAAGCCCAGAGCGTTCCAACTCGTCTTCACAGTCATGGAGGCATCTGTAGAAGTAAAGAACACGCCGAGATAAACACAACAGAGCGCAGGCTAGTTGCAACTTGTCCAGTCTGTTTCAAATGGTTCTGCACGTGTCGTACTGTTTGATTCCAGAACCCGACAACTGGAGGTGTTTTTTGAAGATGAATCTTCACCAAGTCAGTGAATTCAGTGTCGAGTCCCCTCCATTCGGCAACTAACAGGTAGCTGCGCGAATACAGATGCGTTCATTTGAGTTTCCTCGGAATCGGGAGCCTTGGTGATATATCTGAAAGGAGGGAAACGGGCGAGGTCGACCGCATGTGGGGAAAGGTCGAACGTGCCAGATGTGTGACTGTCGTATTCGGACACCTATGAGTGTCGAGGTGATAGGTCAGAGTTGCCTCCATTCGTCGCGACCGGAAGTTGTTCATGATCTTGACCTACTCAGGCAGCATCCGATTCCATTCTAGCATACCTATAGTCAACTGCTTTGCTGAAAGCTAACCTGCGTCCGTGAGCGGCTTGAAGGTCCTGACACCATTTCCCAAAGAGAGTTCGACGGTGGCATTTTTAGGAGCACTCCGTGGTTGGCGTGGACTTGCTCTGACTCAACTCGTTTTGCAGCTGGTCGATATCTGTCTGCACCACATCGTACAAGTTCGTGATACAGAGGGTTTCAATGCGTCGAGTCCCCTTTATGGTGGCTGTGCGACACATATCGCGGAACGATGCTTGTTCAGTGATCAAATATTGAACATTATGCATTAACCTTGGTGTCATTCTCCCGTAGTCACACATGTCTGACCAACTTTTTGCAGGTTTCGCAATGCCCAATTTGCTGCAGGCAAAGGCATTCGCCAGTTGTATCTATAAGAGTTGGGACTGGGTTCGACAAGAATGAGAGTGGTTGGTATAATCTCGACCGACGCGTGTTTGACCTGGTGGTATACGACATCGTACAAGGGTCCGCTCGTTCTACAACTTGAGGTCTGTCGCACCGACGACGCAGGCTGAGATTCACGATACGCTGTAAAAGGTGAGGTCAATTATGTGAGGTATCTTCGGCTCTCGGAGATGTTTCAAGTTGAATCTCTGTCCCTATACTGCGATACAACGAGCCCAAGCCTGTGTGTTCGCGTGTCAAATCCCTAGGGTTGGTCTCGACAGTGTGCCAAGAAATCGATTGTGGCTTATACAACCCATGCAGAACACTCAACATACAACGCGTTTGGACCGACGACACAACAAATTATGATATATACGCCTCGACTCAGGCCTTTCCCAAAGAGAGGTGATCGCATCTCGCCAACCAGAAAACAAGAAGTGAAAATACAATGTGGACGATTGAAGGAACACCATCTGCGGACCGCGTCCCTACTTGTATTTGCTCTATATTCAGATCTGATGAGTTGCTCGGGCAAAGGATGAGACTACACGAACCTTGCCGCTGCCGCTGCCGACTCCATTCTGACAGTATTCGTGAGCGAGTGCCGTCGGACAAAACTTGCCTTGACTCACATGCGGCGGAAGGTTCTGCAGTGGCTCTGGGGTATTCACCCTTCCTTTCTTGTTGAGGTTTGGCTGCTTGACAGTGACGACCTCGGTGTCCACAAAGCCGTCGCCTAAAGCATTACCGTTGTTCAGGGTTTGACCCCCCACTCCTACGGCCTGGTCGTTCGAGTGGAGGGTCAAGTTGAACAACTCTGCTACGAGTGCGTTCGCCTGCTCGTCCGAGAGACTGGCGGTCGTCGGAGTTTTACAGCCTTGCTCGGTGGCACTGAGGAGCATCCGCTCGCGTGCGCTCGCCAGTTTGAGCACAGTTTCCATCGTCAACACCTTTCCCTCTGCTGGCGAGGGAAGTTTTGGGCTTCGGCACAACGAGACATAGGATGGGAGCAGTAACTCGCTGTCAACAGAGTACTGCTTATACGTCGTAATCTTCTCAATGGGTTCGAGCTTGAGCTTTTCAAGGTGACGTATAGCAAGCTTTCTGATTTCGTGGAATTTCCACAGGGTTGCAAGCCGCAGTATTGTCAACCAATTTTTCTTTTCTTGTCTCGAGAACGAGTAGCGTCTCGGTTAGTCAAGTCAGTACCACTGAGCGATGCTCCTACAATTTCTATCGCCACTCACGGGTTATACCAAACCCACACGAACTGCGCGAACTCGTCGCTCTTCACGTCATGAATTATATATGGGCTGTTTGGTGACCCATCTTCCTCGCTAGAAGGATTCAATCGCTCGCGGAAATAGTCGGATTCTCTCTCAAAAAAATGTCTGTGCAATCTGAAGATTGTGTTCTCGACCTACACGTCAGTGAACATCAACATGGCTCGACGTGAAATCGAGCAGAAAATACGCACCAAGAAACAAATATTTCCATCTCGGAGATAGTACTCCGAGTGTCTTTCCATGGTGGTTACTCCTCGTGTCGACATGGTGTTCAAAGAGATCGGGGTTGTCGTCGTATGGGACTGTGGGACGGAAGGGGAGGAGAGAGACCCAGCGGCTTTTATCTACGTGATCATCATGCTTCTTTACGACGAACCCCGGCTCGGTTTTAAGTTTGTTTTCTCAAGGAGATCTGTATGGCCGCACCTCGTGGTGCGTTCGACTTCCTTCTTAGTCGTTTTTCCTGACTACGCGCGCCGCATTGAATGCACAGCAACTACAGCAACGTGGACCTACAAACGTCTTATCGCAATAAGATCCGTGCTTCGAACACTACAAAAGGACCGCATCACTCAGGGGGTTCGACGAATCTTATTCGGTTTGTTAATGTTTCACGACACTGGCCGTATTTTACTTGCGCAGATCGCATCCAGACCGGTCGTCTTAAAACGTTAACATCGCGGCCACATCGCTGGCAAATCAGTGTTGTATTGGGTAAAGTCGCTCTAAGAAGAACACCAGGTTACTTCACGGAATGGATTTTTTTGCGATGAAACGAGAGATCAGTTGACACCGGTCACTTCCTTCCACGCCCAGTTCCTCCCCTCCGTCCCCCCCGATTTCTCCCGCCTGTATCAGGAAGTTAGATCCTTGTGGAGTAACCCTAACGCAGCAAAGCGTACCTTGCATGCCGCCTCTGCCACCCTCGGCATCAGTACTTGCGACATCGTTATCCTTGCCCGATTCATCCTTTTCAATATCATTCGCGTTATCCTTACATTCAGCAGTCGCATCGTTACTATGTGCATTTGGTACATCAGACTTGTTAATCAAAACATCATGAGAACCAGCTCCTCGGGTTGAGTCCTCCTGTAGCAAATTCCGAATGAGCAACGGTCAGAACAGGACAACCAAGCAACTCGCCAACGATGAAGGCTCACCCGCTCCTCCTGACTTGGGGGTCGATGAAGGAAGACTACCTAGATCCTGTGGTGTTGTCTCGTTGTTTTCCTTTGACTTGTCCGCTGCCGGTGGTGGGGGTGAAGTTGCCGCTGCCTGAGCCGTTGTGGTCGAGGGGACTGGTGCCTGTGGTTTTTGCTGAGGCAGTTGAGCCGTTGTTTGCGTTTGCGTTCCCGTTCCCGTTGCCGAAGCTGAAGTTGCCGCTGCCGTTGCCTTACCCGACATGGCGGATGCGAAGGAAGGCAGAGGGTCAACCGAAGAACCTTTGTGATCAGGTGCCGACCCACCGCTAGCTCGGGCTGCAGCAGCACCGTTAGCCTTTGGAGGGGGAGCTGGACTGAGCTTAGGGACACCGTTTGCTGAACCGTTGGCGCCGATGGCAGGAGAAGTTGCATGGGAGGGGGAATTTAACGTAGGACGAGAACCGAGATTGAAGATGTCCCGAATGAGAACCTCCACCTCCGCGTCCTCAAAGTCCTCGAAGGTGGGAGTACGGATACCGCTTTCGGAAGCCTGCAAACGCAAGCGTTCACGGGCCTCGGCGACGCGGAGGACGGTCTCCATTCCAAGCTTCATACCTTCCGTGAAGGACATAGGCTTATCTCTCTTGCAGACGGAGATGTAAGAGGGAATGAGGTAGAGACGACTGATGCTGTTGTCATGGTAGATGGCAATCTTCTCTACAGCCTCAATGTCAATTTTTTCGAGCTCCCGAACGGCCAACTCTTTGACGTTGTCAAAGGTCCAGCGATTGGCGAGCTTGAGAATGCTGAGCCATGTATCGAGCGGGGCTTCGTACAACGAGTATTTACTGTTCGTCGCGTTAGCAAGTGGTTGAAGCGCACCGATCAGCGATGCGGCGAACTTACGGGTTATAGAACACCCAGAGGAACCGTGCGAAATCTTCACTTTTGACATCTTCCAGCGTATAGGCGTTATGGTCTGTCGAACCGCGTTCCTCGGCATCGTTGCTGCCCGAGCCGTTGATCTTTTGGCGGAAGAAAAGAGATTCACGGTCGAAAAAATAACTATGGATTCGGTAGAGGTGGTTCTCGACCTGCGGACACACGTTAGCGCCCAGTGAGGAGACGACGCGAAAGTCGATACGGACCAAAACTGTCATATCACCACCACGCAGATAGAAATCTTTGTGGTGAACGACGCGAGAAAGACCGTATGAGGAGTCGGGGGCCATGATGGACTCTGCTAGAGTGATGAGGGAAGACGGTGGAGTGAGAGAGGATTCGGGCTCTAAAGGAAATTTTCGAAGGAAGTCAAGATATACGTTTCTTAATTCCAGTGTTGGCAATAAGTTTGGTTTTCGGCTACACGTGTTGGTGACACGTTCCCCATTCTCTTCTTCCCCTTACTTATATTTTCAAGTTCATCACCAGCCTGCACCTCCATTGCGTAAACGTGCCCGTTGTCGGAAACACCGTCGGATAGTGTACATCGGCACGTTTTGACCCACATGAGGAATTTCTTGTCAATCCCAAGCGACGCTATGGTGGGGAACTCGTACCACTGGGAAAGACCTCTGCAAAGTGGCGCGACGCCCATCGTTTGTCTCCACGGTGCAAAGTTACATTTTGTGGAGCCCAGGTTCAAGGGTATTAGAGTAGTCCCACAACAGATCTGTGTTATCATGATCAGTACACGCGGGTACCTGCATGTATGGACCATTCGAGGCGCTGCTAAACCTGGCGAGAAGGGAGGCATCTCCTAACTGCGGCAAGCAGCGACACACCAGCGCCGACGCCGATACATAATCAAATCCACGCCTCAGTTGCGTGCACTATGATCTGACCTACAGTAATAACGATCTTGCTGCGCTCCGTGCATCATAGGCGGAACAAGTGTGCAAACAGCAGGATTCGCGCAACCTAATTACTAGTAATTTCAAGCACAAACGAAGCCCAGCAACACACGCCGCTCGACGAACGTAACTCGACATCATTTGAATCGCGATTTATTCCAGCCCGTGAATGTGTATTCCCTGAACTCCTTTTTGTGCGGAGCATCCACGTCAGTCACCATCTGTAAGCGAGTCATGATCAACACTAGGCTCTCGCGTGTGCGTACTGGTGAGCACAACGACAGACAACAACCTGGACTGACCTGAAAAGTGAAACACGTTTTTTATGACGGGCGTAAAATCCACATTGCTCGCATTTCGTACACCAGAGGTGATCCGACTGTTGCTGACAATCAAGCTCTCTCGAACGGCAGCCACTTTCAGCAGCCACTCTGGGCCGAGAAGCTCAAGGTCATAGTTTCCAAGGGATTCTTCCCGTTGAGCCAGTTCATTCAGTGCAGGAAGAAGCCACGGTTTGATATCATACTGGACGGCAATTGCTACCTTCTCTGCTGGAGCCTTGCAGATTTGTTTGTACGGCATGCTTTTGACGGCGTACTTGTAGAGTTCGTCACATTCCCACATCCGTGCCAATTTCACGACTGGAAGCCACATCTCGGGGGGGCATGGCTTTGGATTCGTCTCCCAAGCACTGGGGACCGTGGCGTAGGGATCGATGTGTACAAAGTCCACAAATGAAAACGATCAGCTCACCTCATAGAAAGCACCTCGAGGAAGCGCTTGAATTCCTCCTTTTTGATCCCATGCAGACGAATGGGATCGTTATCGCTTGATCCCTCTGCGACTTTGGCTACAGGGAGTGAAAACATGTCTCGGAATATCTTGGATTGGGATTCCAACAATTGTCGAGGCACCCTGAACAGACAATTCTCCACCTATGTTGTTACTCTGAGCTAAAGGTACCTTCGATGGGACTCGACACACTTACCTGGATGGTCACTAGAGTCATGTAGAATCGCTCGTCTTTCTCGACCTCGGCCATCCTGGCTTGCAGCTCTGCTGGCTCGAGAGTTAGACTCATAACTAGTATATATCTCGATTGTAGCACGTACCGTAGAGTGTCACGAACCTGAATAACACTTGGCCGAGCTCCGAGCGAAAGGAGAATAAAAAATGATTATTATTTAAAAAAAAATAGATCTATAGATAGGAGGTTGTCAACAGAATACTTATTGTCCTTGTCATGCCACGTGCCATGGTAACTGAAGACCAGCACTCAACCGCGCCGCCAAGGGTACATATAAAAACATAACCATCAGATGCAGGTTTCAGCTTCGTACAACATCCAAGTGTCTTGTGCGCTCTGTCTGAAAAGGTACCCTTCAGTGGTCTACCTTTGACGATACCAAAATCCCTCGGCACACCGCCTCTGCGCAGACGATAGAAGCAAACAAGACTGAGCAGGGTGCCGCACCATCAAAACGATCCACCATGACCAGCTCTTTAGAATCACTCGAGGAGGTATGTGCCCTCTGAATGCCGCTCTTTTTCCGACGTATCGAGTACGAGTTTAGAAATTCAGAAAAGTGGAGCAGGCGAGCGAGCGCAGAGCACTCGACGAACCCGGGCTGTCGCAGATTTCGGAACTGGTGGACCCTGTAACGGAACCCAGGAGGCATCATAAGGGGCCGGGGGTCTCGGTGAGTCAGTTTGGAAAGGTGATGATCTTGTCGTCAAGGTTGGCGCGCTTTCTGACTCCCACCAGCAAGGAGACGAAGGTTTGCGTTCACTGGCACCGTCACCCTTGTTTTCTGCAGCATCCAAGTCAGCGTTTTACCACGCCATGGCCAATGTAAGTTATCGATATAATCACATGGTTCCAGATGACGCAAACGGGTAGTTTCCAGCCTAGAAGTGTCGATTCTTTCGTTTCGGCGAGTCTCGAGGGAACGCAACATATTGAGGAACAGCACGAGATCCAGGTCGAGAGAATAGCCGGGCGACAAACTCTCCCCAGAACTATGGGCGCGCTGTTACCACGACGGCTAACACGCACGCAGTCGCAGCTCGGCTACCTCTCCATTAACCGGAGTACAGTCGTTGACGTTTCGGTCGAGACAACTACGGAGTGGTCCCCGCTTTCTTCCAACTTGCAAACGTCGACTGCATACGCTACGCGACCGTCGCGACCGCGCGCAGCTACCGTGAGTATTGAGACGTCCGGGAATTTGGTGGAAAGAGCGAAGGACTTTGTGTGTAAACTGCGACGAAAAAGCAAGGGGGAGGACCCATAGCTTTCGGTTGGGGGATACAGTGTTCCGGAGCATCTTCATTGTTGCCAAGGTGCCCGGCGCCTCCTTTTTATTGGAACTGTCAAGAAGTACTGCTTACCCGAGCATCTTCTATATCCACCTATACCGCGTGCACATGATGTCTCTCGATAGCCGAATCGTTGATATGACGGTTGAACTGAAGCGAAATGAGCCTGGGCTGGCTCGAATGCGCTGAGCGAGGGGGGGAGCTCGGCACTTTTCGCGGCTTGATTTACGTTTCGGACAGGCCACACAGCTGCTTTGGGAAACTCACAATTACCTGCGCTCATGTTCCGTCATACGCCGCGCTCGCATAAAGGCACAGTGGAGATAACAATGGACATCCCCAACTTATCCTCGCACTCGCTAACAGGATGTACAGTCCTCCTCGACTCCTTGTCGACAAGTGCACTCCTCGCGACAAGTATGCGAGGACGCACGTCCCCCTGAGCGTTTCACTCTGCCCAAGTGCCGATGACTCCCTCCTCACTGCGGTGCGTCGCACAATCCATCTATCATCCAAGCACGAACTAATGGTCCCACAGCAAACTCTGTCCCCCAGTGTCGCGAGGCGCCGTGCACATTCATCCTCTGACTCGCAAGGATGGAAGCTTCTCCCAACACCCATACGACCGTCCTTTAGGCCTCGCGACTACGAGCTACCGACGTGTGCAGAGGACGAAGATTTACCGGATACTTATACTGTCTCTCTCAAGGTTCTCCGCCGCTCTCTCAAAAACGTCGAGTTCGATCCATCATGTCTTGATTGCCTCGATCAGCAGACTCTTCTATCACCTACGGAATCCTTCTCAGAGATCTGCTACACCGAAGCTACACACGAGCAGATGCCCGTTCCCATACTGCAACCTCTGCAGCCGCGCATACGGAAGCGCACCGCATATTATGATAGGACTGCGATGAGCGAAGAGGATCCTTTCCATGATTGGGACGAGAACATGTCCGTTAGATGGCACAGGCCATCGCGAAAGCAGGTTCGTTGACCGATATCGATCTACTTCATTCATACTGATCGTTTGTTTTAGGTTCCTCCTGTCCCTCCACTTCCCGATCACCTGAAGAAGCCCAAAGCCCTTGAGTCACGGCCGAGTTATCAGCAGTCTGTGCTCGCTGACCTCGAGACCCGTCTGCTCCGCGTCTCCACCAACCCTGGCGATTCCGTACATTATTTCCCAGTACCATCGCAAAGGCGAAGTGAGGAGTCTGGAAAGGTCTCCTTGGATTCCCCATCTATCTTTTCGACGTCGTCGAAATCCCCGTCCGTCAAATCTGGTGGGACATTTCAACGCCTGGGTCACGCGCTCAGCCGTTCCCGCGTGAAATCAAGAACTTGAGTTTCGGACCATGTTTTCCTTCCTTGTCGTTCCCACACGCCGCATCTACAGCTGCATTACGTTCCTTTCCTACTTTTATCCGCTCATCATTCCAACGTCATCATGCCTGCATTCTTAGCTGTTTTGGTTCAATGTTTTCTACAGCATACCCTACTGTATCCCCTCCCTTGAATTCTTTATAGGACTGGTCCGTGGTGTTCAGGATAATCTGAGTCCCTAATTGACATTGCTAGTCTCCCCCGAAGAGCCCCGCGTATTCGCCACCAGACTGCGCTCGAGCTCAAGATAATAAGGTTTAATGATCGAAGCACGGGAGTCGAGTCATGTTGCCATGGTAAAAGATGGTAGCCAAGGACGTCCGTGAATATGCAACTCGGAGTTATCTATGGAATTTGCAGATACAGATACAGTACAGCTCAAAAAACGTTAAATGTCACTGTCGGTGTGATACAAGTACGCTTGACTCGACGTTGCCAACGCAAACAACCGCGAATTCAATTGAAATGCAAATCGGATGCCACCCTTTGAATGTGGCAGTTCATGTCGGTGACGGAAGGATTAAAATAACTCTGACTGGTATGAAGAAGAGAAGGCGTGCTTCGAAGCTCGTACTACTACACGTCATGTAAATGGCGCGTTGCTGTGGTGAAGAGCGCTGCGGATGGCCTAAAGTGCGCCAAGATGGTTATATGGCGAGAACGAAGCGTCGGGTTCGATGTCGGCACACATGAGGTACTTTACTACAGTTGTACTCGAATCGATGTGATCGCATAAGCGTATGGGGATTAGAGAGGATGACGATTCGGACCAGCTCGTTTCATTACGTCCGAGGAACTGATCTTGAAGAGGCGCGGGGTTAAGTCGTGCAAATGCGCTAGACGACGATGCGTTCTACTGGATCACGACGCCTGGAGATATGACCTCATTCGGGTGCTGATAGTATGTGCGATACGTAACCCGTTCGTGGCCGAGGATACGCTTGTCTCGCTCATGAGATCTTCGAAGCGGTCTGTCCAAGGAGTTGATCGGGTTTTCATCGGGAAACCCATTCATATGGCGTTCCCATGCTGATTCACAGAATCTGATAATAATTGTGGACTGGTGTGACGCTCAGAGTTTCGAATTCGTGCGTGTATTTGACCCACCTCCAGAAGAAATGGAGATCGCTTTCACAACTCTTTGACTCTTGCCACGCAACGGACTGATTAGTCATGGCCAAGCCGAGAAGCTCAGTTCACCGGAAATTACACTCGAGCGATGCACTTGTAGGGAGCGGAGCACTGTAACGATAAGTTCACAATGAGCAGAGAGTGGTACAGTAAGACAACAATGTATTCTTAATCTCTGGGTACAATCATTAAAAGCGTAAGTCCACATCATGCAACTTCTTGTGTGCATGAAGATAGCATAGATAACTTGGATGCTATTTTCATATTTCCAAGTGGTCATTGAATGGCCTACAATTGTTATTTATTCGCAGTAACACTAGATTTAGCTGGTTCTACAGATACTACCTGCAACTTGATTACTTTCCAAGTCGTCATCAACCTTGTCACAAGGTTTCTCCTGGGTCATAAGTCGTGGGATAACTCCTTCCTTTTTTGTAATTCCTTGTTTGCGTGTCAACTTGTAACATCCCGTGGGATAACTCACCGGTATATGCCGCAACACAGCCGTCAAGCAAGGTTTTTGCCGACGGCAAGTCGGCATTCACGAGTTCGGAGTCAGTGTTCAAATTGAATCGGAGCGCGAGTCATACGCCTTGGTATTTAATACTCCGATAGCGCGGTAGGAACCTTTGAGGGAAGCATGCGCAACTTGGATGGAGGTCTTAACAGGACAGGCATTCGTCTAACAGTTGATGCGCGTGTTGCACAAACTGAAGTGCGCCGGAAGCAGCGGATGAATTAAATAGGTTATGACACCGCCACCACACCTATCCGCCAGCAGACTTGTCTCTGTACCCGTCGGCAACGAAGCACATCTGTCCAACTGAGTATCGCAAACCATCACTGCCTGCCAATGTGCGCAGCAGAGTATTGATTTTCGGCAAATTTGACTGTAATGATGGAGTACAGCGCCTCCCCCGTCCTTGACGTGACGGGTAGGGAAGGATATTTAAATTATGAGGGTCTTAGCAACGGGCACCCAGCAGCGTAGCACAAAAGAGTTTGCCAACGTCCGGGACGCATCACAATCTGTCAACGTTGGACCAAAGTGAGTGATGGTCTCTGCCATCGTCGAGGGTAATCTATCTAGGTGATCGATCAGCGCAGCGCTCAGTCTAGATTGATGCTTTGCAGGCTAGTTTCAAATTCTTTAGAAATCCGTTGTGGTCCGTGTTTCTCGCCCGAGCTACGACTGAAAGACAGTTTAAGAATGATATCACCAAAGAAAAGCCATACACAGCAAGGTACATCCTGCGTCCTCGTCAGTGAGTGGATTTGGTCCGAGATTCTCGACTGATGGCGTCCTCGACCACCCTGCACTATTGTAACCGCCCCATACACTTTCGCGACCGAAGTACAATTGACAGCGCTTGTGACAATGTACTGCACAGATCCATGTGGAGTGTCATGCGATCGAATAGGTTGTCCTAGCTGAATAAATCGACAGGTCACGAAGGTTATCTGTTACTTTCAAGTATCGAAAAGGACACTCGGGCTTCCTTTTTCAACAGCCCATCCTCCGGTCATAGCCCCCCCCGTAAGCTCGATGTTCTACACTGTTCCCGCAAAAGGAGACGCCGGAGTGATCACATCCCAGACTCGCTGACGTTTTTCCCGCGACGTAAGGTTCCTCGATCATGCACCGCGCAGAATTTTTTGGACCGTTGACCTGGTCACGTCGGTACATAATGAAGTTCAACTGTGCCCGAACCGTCGGCTTTGGTACCTTTGTGAACCAACGGTGGTCCCAAATGCGTTGACATCGGCAAATTTGACAAGTATTCGCCGCCGTGCAAACTGCACTGGGAAGAGAGAATAGTTTTGGAGTATACGTACGTTTTCACCCCCTTTTTCGCCCTGAATATTGAATATATCGAGTTGACAGGTTGCGTCCAATGCATACATTATAGATCAGGGACATTTCTTTGTTCAATGTCGTCTGTAGCGCGGCCAGCTTCGCGGGGGGGCTGAAGACAAGAAACTATATCCTGTCAAATTGACGTGAAATCGGTGACGACGCATTGCACGACTTTCGTGTACTCTGAACGGTATCGGTAGTTCATTCGACAAGGTTGGATGGAGTGCAATTTAAATATCTTGTACATGATTCTAACAGTGAATCGCGGTCCAGATTTTGCCTTTTCGGGATGAAGAACCCTGCAAAGGTACATTGCGCGAATGTCGGCATTGTTATCTCCGAGCAACACCGTGCAGAAAGCTCCTCGCAAAAATTGTGAAAAAAGTATCGTCGATATTGCAAGGTTTATTTGTGACGAATAATTTCCAATCGTACGAAGTTTAGATTCCTATCCCGTCGGCACGTCACGCCGGAGTGGCGACCTGAATATTGAATGGCTTCCGGTTCCTGGTGCCTTAGCCATTGGCTGTTCACCAGCCCTGTTGTAGCCCTTTGCGCCTGGCACAGCACTCGTCGCGAGTTGGCCACGCACCCATACTTCCAGAGCAAAGTGAGATGCCAGAAATGAATGGCCTCCGGATAGCCAGAGCTGTATGAGAGCTAGCGAATCATGTGCAGAGATTGGATCATCGTCTGCAAACACGCGTTTTGATGGTCTGAACATAGCCGTCAGGGGTTGGGAACGTCCCCTGACACGGTGCAGCGAGGAAATGAACGGCATTTGTCTTGCCGAATCACAAATTCGCTCGTCCTCGGGCCAGCGGCGTTGGGCCGGACATGATGCCTGCTCCATTCTCAGGTCTATAACTTGGCTTCAAATACTTGTCCATGTGCACCATTCTTTGCGTAGCAAGTAGCCATAGGTGGTCCGACCGAAAACGCATGAAAACACTCGCGGGAGGAAGGGGATGGGTACAATATCTGCACCGCACCCCCGCCGAGGACCGAGATAAGGATGTACCGTTCATACATCATTCATATTATCGGCCCACCAGTGGCTGTACAGATGCCGTGCCATTGCGGAACGTCGTGAATACGGAGCTGCGCAAGGCACTGACGTTGCATGCCTGCAATGTCAAACTAGCGTACAACTGAAGCTCACCTTGACGAGTCTCATTAATGAGTGGTCTATACCAACAGAGCGCTGCGCTGGCCGCGTGGCTGAAACATTGTGGGTAATTCCCTCGGTGGTTTTCAATCGAGGGAAGGAGGGCGGATAATCGCGGCATTTGCGGCGAACTCGTAGAAAATGGAAATGGGACCAGGAGGTGAAAGGGACACAAAACAAATGTGGACCGACGGAGTGTAGGAATCGAGGCACCAACAGTTGACATGTCCCTCCGAGTGTATCAGGGTCGGCAGACATGCACTGATCAGGTTGGCGCGAGAAACTATTCGACCCACGGTGTCCGCCTAGTATGACAGTTGCCCGGGGATCGGAATAACGGTGGGTCAGCGTGAGTACAAGTGTATTGTGGGCAGTGCGCTGGGCGAGTCGCAGGATGGTCATTTTAGACGGCGTACTCGCCACCAGGATGTAGTGATCCACGTGAACCAGCGCCTCTGCAGAGCATAGTGAAAGTGAACCTGCAACGAGGAGGGAGTGGAATGAAAAGAAGCCGCAGAGAGATGATTAATGCAAGGAGGACCCGAGATAGCGATGGGCGTGATATCATGGGCCCCTTTCTGAACAGGTTAGAGGGTGCGAGGGAATTTTTAATTGAATAAAAAAAAAGAATAAAAAACATTTACCGAAAATAGTACCACCAGGAACTGCTCTGATGTGCCTGAGCGATCTGATTGGTCGACCGCAGATCCTTAGCAGTCCACTCCCACTCCTCCCACCGCACCAGGTCCTTTCTCCCTCCCCCCCCCCTTCGATCCTCCCCCGCCGCACTCCCAGTGCGCTCTACGTCGCGTCAGTCCTCCACGTCCTCCTCGACGTCCCCACCTCACTCCCCTCACCGTACTCTCACCCTAGACGCTCGCACAAACGATGGCGCGCAGGCCCACTTCTTCGGCTGGTGGGTCCCGCCCCTTCTCCTCCTCTGGCCTTCGTCAGCCCACCTCCCCCGCCGTCTTTAACAACGCCCACTATCCCCACGACAACTCCTACCCGGACGAAGACGACGAAGACGAAAGTGACGCCGAGGACCTCTTTGCATTTCTCCCACCCTCGACTGCAGATCAACAGAGAGACGCAGAGAAGCGTTCTCAGGAGCTTCTCCACACCACACTCCCGTATCCCCCTCTTTGCGCCAATGCCCTCCCTCCAGATTTCCCTTCCGTCGCATTCCCGTCCCCGTCCTTCGATCCTTATGCCCGTTTCCCTGCTGATGTAGCCGGCCCCTCCAGTCTTTTCTCCCCTCCCATATCGAATATACCAGTCGAGAGCCCCCCCTCCACCATATCCCAACATGCCGCGAGCGACCCGTATCGTATGCGAAGGCTGAGCACCGCCCGCACTCAAACAACAGAAACAAGACCTTCTAGAACCAGCGCCATCAGCTCACGCGAAATACATGTCGACCTTCCCTCTAGTCCCCCAGAGAAGACCCTCGAAATCGACCTTCCTCAATCATCTCGTCGAAAATGGTTTCCCTCTTCTTCTATGGCTGATGATACCGCGACTCTCGACCTCACACCGAGCATGTTGGAGGAAGATAGTCGAGACGGTTCGATCAAGTACGTTGTCTCCGTCCTTCTCCCCCCCCCTCCTCACAATTTTACCAAGGATGGAGTTTGACCTCGATGCGGTAAACGAAGAGGATAGCCCTTTCCCAGAAGTCCGCGCCTCCGTCTCAAACATCGATGACCCAGAAATGCCAGTAACCACCTTGCGTATGTGGGTCATAGGTCTGATACTCTGCATGATCGGCGGGTTAGTCCATTCCCCGTCCATTTTAGCCCTTTCTTAATTTTCGCAGATCATTGAACGTCTTCTTCAACTTCCGCCAACCGGCCCCGAATGTCTCGCCCCTTGTGCTTCTGATCATAAGTTATCCCATTGGAAAATTCTTCGCCTTCGTCCTCCCAATCACTACCTATCGACTCCCTCGATGGCTTGGCGGCCTAGAATTCTCCCTCAACCCCGGCCCTTGGAATATCAAGGAGCATGTCCTCGTCTACATCATGGCAAACGTGGCCATTGGCCCGCCATACGCTATCAATGCCATCGTCGTCATCCAGATAAACTACCACATCCCCGTCGACTATTGGTTCAGTGTACTCCTGGTCGTCGCCACACAGCTTACAGGTTTCGGTCTTGCTGGCTTGTGCAGACGATTCTTGGTGTGGCCCGCTGGCATGGTTTGGCCCCAAAATCTAGTGACGTGCACGCTACTCAACACGCTGCACGCCGAAGACGATGAAGTGCCTGGAGGCATTACGCGTTATAGATATTTCCTCCTGGTCTTGGCGGGTACTTTTTTCTTCTACTTCATTCCTGGTAAGTACTCGTTTCGTTGATGCCCTTAAAAAATGCTCACACGCTGTCAGGGTACCTCTTCCAGGCTCTTTCCGTGTTCTCGTGGGTGTGTTGGATCTTCCCAAACAACGTTCCAGTCAACCAGCTGTTCGGTGTGAGCTCCGGGTTAGGCATGAGCGTCCTCACTTTCGACTGGTCTCAGATTTCCTGGATTGGCAGCCCGCTCATGTATCCATGGTGGGCCGAAGCACATATATTCATTGGCTTCGTGCTTTTCTTCTGGATCATGACGCCTTTGATGTACTACACAAACGTACTGGCTCTTTCTTCATCAAAATTCGTCGTGTTAACGTTTGATCCACAGACTTGGGACCTTGCATATTTCCCCATCAATGACGATAACCCATACGACCGCTTTGGGCAATACTACAACATCGCCCGCGTATTAGATACCTCAGATCGCTTCAACGTCACCGCATACAACGAATATTCCCCGCTATACCTGCCAGCAACTTATGCCATGACCTACCTCCTCGCATTTGCGCTTTCGACCTGCGTGCTAGTCCACACTGCCTTGTATCATGGTCGTAGCGTGATAAATGGGATGAAGAAGATCCGAGTGGAACCGGACGATATCCACGCAAAATTGATGCGCAACTACCCAGAGGTGCCGGATTGGTGGTACGTCACGTTCTTCGTTGGATTCTTCCTGTTGATGGTAGTCGTCGTCGAGGTACGTAAGAGTACGGTTCTTCCGTTCCTTTGTTCCTCATTTCTCTTGCCACAAGGTATGGCACACTTCTGTGCCTGTGTGGGCTCTGTTGTTAGCCGCGTTTTTGCCAGTATTATACGTCCTACCTTCAGGCTTCATCTACGCCATGACCGGCCAAGGGGTAAAAGTCTCGGCTACTCGATATCACTCTGAAGCTTATCACATTCCTTAGATTTCATTGAATCTACTAGCTCAAATCATTCCGGGTACGCTTTTAGCTGGTAACCCCATCGCAAACATGGTGCATACATGACTGAACCCATCCTGTTACTCGCTTTTTCTGATAATCTTGGTAGCTCTTCAAGGCGTACGCGGTGCAGACGCTGATGGAAGCAACTTCGTTCGTTCAGGACTTGAAACTAGGTCATTACATCAAAGTACCTCCACGATCGACGTTCTGGGGTACGACATTCTGTGTTTATCTGCGAACCATGCGCGTCTGACACTATACAACAGTGCAGGTTGTTGGGACGCTTCTTGCTTCGTTCGTCCAAGTTGGCGTGAAGCAATGGATGTTCGATAATGTCAAGGATATCTGCACTCCGACTCAAGCAAGTGACCTCACCTGCCCACATAATCAAGTATATTTTACGGCATCAGCGATTTGGTATGTACGATTATTGTTCTCTCGACGATATACTCATCCCGCTTGTCAAGGGGCTTGATGGGGCCGACACGGCAGTTTGGTCCCGACTCACTGTATCAACCTTCATTGTATGCGATCATTGTCGGTGCCATTCTACCTCTCCCCTTTTGGCTCTGGCAACGACGGTATCCCAATTCTTGGGTTAAATTCGTGAGCACCCCGGTGATCCTCAACGGTGTATCATATATACCACCTGCCGGTGGCATCAACTACTCCGCGTGGTTCGCGACCGGGTTTGTATTCCAATACCTTGTGCGAAAGCGGAACTTTGCCTGGTGGAGCAAGTTCAATTACGTTACTAGCGCCGCTTTAGATAGCGGTAAGCTCGTTCCCTCTATCGGTACCACTGCGTGTCCTGACATGAACCCTTTAGGTACTGTCATGGCAATCATTGTAATTTTCTTTACTTTGGCAGTGAGTGTAACAATCCAACTTTTCATTGGGACGATTCACTGAGCGCGCTTTGCAGTTCCCAGATGGCGGCATCTATCTTGATTGGTGGGGGAACTCTGTTTTTCAGAATAGTAGGTGTCTCGTGCCGTCCCCCGTGTTACAATACCAACAAAGGTTCTACAGCTGCAGATTGGAATCGTATGGCGTTCAAAGCAATACCCTCGGGGGGCATTCCATTACCTTAATGTACTTAGCAAATATCTGCATCAATATCATCACTTCATATAGTACCTCTCCCTTCCCACTACATGGAGGTGCTTGCCTTTTCCATTCCAGGCATATCCTATCGTGCCCCGTTGGCATGTTTCATCCACTATTGGCTCGGCCGCCTTTGCATGCTTCAAGCAGAAGTACTTCTGCACGCCACGCGGCGTTTTCACGCTACAAAAGAATGGAAACGTCAAGCATTCTGAATCTGACTACCGTGGACGCCACGCAATGGGGTGAACGTGGACCAACCATAATCGTTTGTCCGGATACGAACGGCTCAGGTAACCTTGCACGAGCACCTTATTTCCGTCAACATCGGTTCTTAACAGATACTCCCAATGGGCGATATGCAGGAGGAAAGTACAAGTGAGATACAGCCACGTCGGGACCGCGTGTGTATGACAGCGAAAAAGGATATCGTGTACGTGTGGAGTCTGTGGAGAGGCTGGACTGCGCTGAAAGAACGATCACCCCCTTCCCCTACCTCGGGCTCCACGAGGCCCTGTGCCTCGGGCATTGCCACGTCCTGGATAAGGGAGGAACGATGTGAGAAGACGTGCACGCTAAACGGTGGACGAACGACCGCACCTCTCGTTGGTGCCCCGCGTCCGCCTGTGCAGTGCAAAATGGGTAGTTGGCAGGCACGTTGGAGCCGTCGATGGTGCGATATAGATACATCCGTACCGTTCGGATGGAGGGTGATGGGAAGGGACGATATGGAGGATCGTGATCAGAAAACAGAAGATGGATCAAGGAAAAAGAGCAAGGGATGTGTTTACCTCTAGGACCGGGACCTGCGCCTCTCGCACTCCGCCCGGCTTCACGTGCCCGCGCTTGTTCTTCCTTGACCGCATCCAGGAGGGTATCCGGTACGCGCAAGTATTTTATCTGTTCACGATATACGCCACACCGTACACCGTCCGGGTCAAACATCGAAAGGCAGGGTCACGAGATGAGATCGATTGATCTGTGGCCGAGACAAAAAAGAAAGGGGGGGGGGGGAGGAAAGGGCAGCTCACCGTACTACCACGAATGTAACACTCCTTGAGCTTCCAGAATCGATCGCCGTCTGCGCTCGTCTGATACACTTCGCGTAGGGTGATGTTCATAAAGTTGTCGCAGTTGACGAGATGGCCGTTGAACGTTTCGCCATTTTTGAGTTCGACGAGCTTTGGGACGGGGTCTTTTTGTCAGTATATCCGAGCAAGTCAAGACGTGTTGACTGTTTTTTTTTCTTTTTTTTCTTTGGCACGAGCGATCAGGGGCTCACCATGGGCTTGTTTTGGGCTGCGGTTAGTAGTGATAGTGGTAGCTGTGGAAAGGTTTGATGAGGGGCTAGGGTAGAGCGAGGTGGTCGTGCGTTACCATTGTGGCCGGCGATGCTCGTCGATTTCGCTGATATGTGAGAGGAGCACGTTGGGCCCGCTCCTAAGGCTTGTGTCCGTGGCAGTGCAACGATGACCAACGAATATTTGTTGATTACTACACCAACAGAGAAGAGATACACGAAAATTCAATCAAACGATGAGTTCGACAGACGCAATGAGGGCCTTCAAGATGACATATCCCTCATTTCCAGCACTGCTTTCATCACTCTCCACCCACTTCAGCTCTCCCTCCACCCGCCCAGCTGCCTTGTTTTGCGATACGACTCGATGACGCCCTTTCCCTGCGGGGTCCTCCACATCGCGTTCAAATACGGCCTTTTTGCCCAACTTGTTTTGAAGCGAATAAGTACCCTCAAACGCACTGTCAAGCTCGACTTCGATCGGGCCTACAGTCGTTTCGGCGCGACATCGCAAGACAGAGTCAACAGGGGTATCAGTGAACTTTAATTCAATTTTCCCATTCCTCGTCTGCGCATCGACCTCGAACTCGCCGCCCGTCAGCGCTTCCGAGGTGAGCGAGATCTCTGCGTCGATCTGGCTAATATCCAAGTTCAGTTTCCAACCGTGTGCAGGCACAGAACGACAATCGCATACCCATTTATTGTGTGTAGGGTGAAATTAGCGGGATCTGCGCCCTCGCGATGTAACAAGTTCACTGTCGATTCGATACGGCCGTTCGCAGTGTGCAAGTCGAGGGAGGATCGGGCATTGAAATGGCCGTCGATCTTGCCATTAAGCGACGAGAATTCGCCGACCTCGGATGTGACACCCTGGATGGTAAAGTCAGAGAACGTGCAAACATTAAACATCATACTCCTTGCCTGGACACTCAGCCTGCCGTTGGCAGATATGAGAGAGATCGTGTCAAATAAGACAGATTCCTGCAGGTCTGCTACGGTTTGACCGTAATTTGGCATCTTGGTCTCAAGTTTCTTCACTAATAGGGGACCCTCGTTCCCGGCGGGTAAAGTCAGAGTGACATCAAAATGGAGTTGATCTTCAGGCCAGTGGTGGTGAGGTGGGTGGTGCGGTGGGTGGTGCGGCGGGTGGTGTGGTGGGTGGTGTGGTGGGTGGGGCGCCGGGGGGGTCTAGAGAGTTCGATTGATTAATGCAGGGTTGATGGAATCAAGTGATGATAACAAACAAAAATGCCAACGCCATGTTCTCTGTCTGTCCTTGCTATCTGACAGACAGTAGCACGTTCGAGTGCTTCGTCATCGTGATAAGCGACTCGGACGCGGATGTCCACCGTATTGGTGACTTCCGTAGATTGTTCGATGTTGACCAGACCCTGCTGGAACGCACCCCGAGAGATAAGATAGAGAGCATCTGAAGCCAGTGGGAGGGAGAAAGTTGTCTCAGCGCCATAGGGATACTCTAGTGCCCAAGGCGGCTGATCGTAATAAGTTGTCCAATTAGTGCTGTCCACACATTGATCGAGGTCTCCATCTTGCGGTGGTGGAAATCCCACAATTTCGCCTGCCCGATACTGCAAAAGATATCAGCTACACATTTGAGTGAACCAAGCAGTGACTACACACCCATGCGTGAGGTGGTCGGCTGAAGGCGCGCCTTCCGTACGAGAATGCGAGCCAGGTCAGTGCCACGATACCGAAGAGGATCCAGGGATGCTTGACAAGGGATCGACGACCACGGGTCGATCGTGCGGGTTGCGAAGAATAGGCGTAGCATGCTTCTGAGTGCAAGGGACGTGTTTCAGAACCACCTTTCTCGAGGCTGTCTGGCGTGCCAGAGTAGGTTCCGACTTTGAAGGTATCCATGGGGAGGTGGTGGGTGCGGACGATCAGGTCTCAGGGACGATGCCCAATATATGAGCTGATGCGGCACCCGCAGTAGATTCTCGGAATCAGATTGAATACATGGTCAGAAGACGGCGGACCTGATACCGCAGTATGGCTTAACCATTGACGTGCTGCGGCGTAGTCGAGGCGCTCGACGGGTTACACTTTTGTTAGTCCGAGCAAGATGTAGTCAATAAACCCTTCTTTGCGATGAGTCACGCACCTGAGGTCGGACACTGGGATTTACTTGGCAGCCTTCCGCAGCCAGACGCCGCGTCATGTGCGGCATGCTAACTTGTACGGTACTACAGGGAAAACCAGATGCATGTAGTCTGGGACACGTCAGAACTTGGAGTCAATATGTGACCGAAACAAAGGTGCACATCGCCTCTCTTCTCTGTGCCACTCAACCTCCATCCTTGTACCGCGTTATGTCCTGCGGTCTGTCTCTTCCCACAGTACGTTCTCTTCCATGACCAGATTTAGCTCTGTATGTCTGGAATGTCACCGAAACAGGCACTGTATCATAGCTTGCACGACACGATCGCTCCTCCCGCATGTGGGGCCGTTCGGGTCATTCACGCTCAATTCGATACGGCTGCTTGGCGATTCCGTGGCAGTCTCAAGGATTTTATTACATAGTGGGAGTGCATTGTTGACCTCGACTCCCTGTCGTAATTGTGTCTCAAATGCTCTGCCCTGAAGATCGTACATTGTACGGCCACAAGTCCTGACGTGGTGAGCCTTTCCCCGTGTAGTGAGGCGTACGTCAATGTTTACGAGTCACCCATCCCTCGCACCTCACCCTCAAACTCTCACATCGGTCACTTTTCCGGGTTGAAACACTTGACGTTTCGCGCGTTGCGTCCTGGCCAGACCTGTTCAGTCCCCTTTCTGATAGAAACCGCCATCACGACGCAAGCTCACCTTCCGAGTCAGACTCTGTCCCCATGCATGCTCAAAACACTCAGCCTGGACAACGGGAGATTTTGGCAACAGACACGCACGCGCGACGCAATTTTTGTCGGGCTGTCTTCGTTGACGTTGAGGAGGCACAGCAACGACGCGCCGTCCTTCCGGATCATGATCGATTTTCAGCGCGTTTCGGGCGATGCTGGGCGCGATCTGACGACGCTCGTACTCCATGGGCAACCTCTTCGTTTCCGTACCGATCCGGTTGGCGGTATGCAAGGCCAACACGATATTCACGGGAGTGGCGTTTGGGATGGAGGTGGCACTGGCACTGCTGCCAATGCTGTGACGATCACCCTCCCACATCTCGTGCTCCACCCGGGGGTGCTGAAACCGTGTCAGTAACAACAATCAATGCAGTCCGTGTGTTACCCCAGGTTTGACAATCTCCCTTACACACATACTGCGTTGATTGTAGCAGCTCATTAAAGTCATAAACAATGGAAACTCCCTTCGCATGCTCAGCCTACATGTTGTGTGGATCGAGAATGGCATGGCTGTACCCATACCATCTGACTCCTGCATCGACTTGTCAGGGGATTTAGACGAGTCTAAGACAGTCCAGTATGCGTTGAATATTTGCGTTCTGGCCCTCGGCGAAAGAAACAGTCGACGTGTTGTTTATCGTTCTTCCCGCAGAGAAGTTATACAAGTGCGGGCGTATGTACCGCCGTGGCCACGATAAGAGGGAGAACCTAGTGCGACACTGTGCCGTGGCAAGTCACGTCACTGTGACCTGATTGGTCGGGACGAATTTAAATGGGTGCGGTTTGAGTCGCACAGCCGCCACCGGATCAACATCGCTTTTCCAGGAACTTGGTCAATGGTACAGACGAAATCTGCTCCGAATAATGGCGCCCCACCGCTAGCCAAGAGATGTCGACGAGAAAGTGTACAGGATCTGACGAAGTCGCGTCGAGGAAAGCCTGGAGACATATTACAATTGAATGTCGACGTGCTCGTACGCGAACCTCGTGTTTTACACCCGTTGTCACGTACGTCGAGACTCCTTTCATGTTTTGAAACATGCTCAGATGTGGCATAGGTCTGTGGAAAATACACGTCAGCTATTTACTGGTACATACGCCGGAGGTATTGTCCAGATTGCAGAAACGAACGGTAAGATTCCCTAGATATTACACCACGGGCTCTACGCTGATACACAAAAACGAGGCTTTGTGAGATTTTCTTCTGCCCTCACCCTCAGATCATGCGCAACATAATCCTCCACACTGGGGAACCTATGCTAATAGAAAAAAGTTCGTGCCACTGCTGTCTTAGGAATCCCGCTTTGAGACCATGTTTGCAGTCAATTCAACGTTGTATGACAAAGAGCTGGTGAGCTCGGTGGTGCGGGAGTATGAGCGCTCTTCCAACAAGGAGCAATTTCTAAGGGACAAGCAGGAGCAGTATTCGGCTATGCATCAGGTCGGCTGTATTCTCTCTCTTTGACCAGTCTTTCTGATACATTTTTAATAGCACGCACGAGACTGTGAAAATTGGCGGAGGGGGGTGGTATCAGAACGCAGAAGTGACCAGAAAGCGCTTCGACGGGAGCGAGACAGAAGGTCAGCCGTTTTCTTGATAGTCACAATTTTGATATTTAGTCGACACAGCATTTTGGAGCGTCTTAAGCAGCTTGGGTATGAGCGCGAGATTGATTATTTTGGTCACGATTGGTTCCAAGAACCCTACAAAAGGTCACCCAAGCCGCTCACAGACCGAGGTCAGCTTTCACCGAATGAGATAGCCCTTGGCTCGAATTTGATTGTTGATACGACAGAATGGGCCCAGATAATGCCAAAGTGGCTCAAAACGATGAACGGCTACCGGCGGGACCGGTTAGATGCGCTTGTTTACCAACCGCGCCGACACACATTGGTGTCCGAATACGAGATTTACATG
Source organism: Boletus pseudopeckii (assembly GCA_038092915.1). Lineage (NCBI taxonomy): Eukaryota > Fungi > Basidiomycota > Agaricomycetes > Boletales > Boletaceae > Boletus > Boletus pseudopeckii. The sequence continues at coordinate 45,707 of JBBPRH010000133.1, forward strand.
AGGCAACGATCACCAGACACACCAACGTTTGATCTCCTTCCACATGTGGCTGACCTCGCCTGTTTCCCTCCTTTTCGAGACATCATCGAGGCTCCTGAGGAAACTCAAATGAATGAGAAGCCATTCGCACCCGCATTTGCACAACTACCTGTGTTAGTTGATGAGTGGAGGAAGCAACTCGACGCTGAACTCGCTGAGTTGGTGAAGATTCCTCATTTATCTTTAGATGATGCTTCTGGTAGTCTGGTCGCGGCGCAAAGCAGTACAACCCATGCAGAAGTGTTCCAAATGGCCTCGGACAAACTACGCCTGGCTTGTGCTTTGTTCCACGTGGATGTCACCGGCATTTCTACCCATCCAGAGATATTTTCGACTGCCATGCTTTCTTACTCTTACCCCACACGCAACGAAATCGCCTCGAAGCGCACTGGGTCTATCAAGAACCGATTTGGTATCCTTTTCTTAACGGAAGCCCCCTATATCGTCCATGCATGCAAACTGGATCCAAATGTGGCCACCCTGGACGATATGGACCGCCGGAATGCTCGACTGAGGTGTCTGGCTTGCAAGAGACCAAACGCCATTGTCATGAACTGGAGGGATGCGGTATGTCTTTTCCTTTTCCAAGAGGAATTGTTCACAAGGCTGGGCGTTGAATGTTGAACGATATATGTTGCATGCCCGTTTCAATCACCGAAAGCCTCTGTTAGAGCCTCTCTCAGAGCCACCACGCTGGCAACTTGTCAGCGATGAATACATTGACATGATCCAGGCTGTCGAGGAGTCCATTGATCGCGAAGCATCATCTTTCTATTATGAGCGATGCCTGTTATGCCTGCCTCACGTTGGGGGTGCAATGGATCACAAAGCAACCATACATCACCTTTTGTTCTGGTGAGCATTTGCGTCGCTAGTCTCGTACGTCGAGGGTACTCATTACAGCAAACGCACGTGTAGTCACGAGGTGAAGGAGGATGACATCAAACGAGGTGTACATTATGTACGCCTTGGGATAAACGATGCTCATTCTACCCAGGTGGAAATGGTTGAAGAGGGGGGGCAGGTAACATTCCGGAAGCCTCAGTAATAATTGAACTGGCTCTCGTCGACATGGGCTGAATCTCGAGTTAGTTGTACGATATATGATCTATACCGTTCGAATCATAGTTGCTCTAGCTCGGGAGCTGCCGATGAAAGCTATCATCTTGGCGTTTGATGAATACCAAATTTGGGACGTGTCGAGTCACTATAAGATCTGCCAACACAGTGCAACCCTTCTGCCTCCAACGTAGACAATAGAACTAACCAGAACGTCTTGCCAGAATGTCCGCGATATACATCGACCAAGCGATCGGCGTCGACGCAGCTGGCAACGGCACTATTGATCGCCCATATCAGACCCTCGCCTATGCGATCTTCACCACCCCTCCCTCTGAGGCCGATAACACGGTATTTCAGATCAGGAAGGGTGCCGATGCAGAATACGATGTGCCGACGCAGTCTGCGACCAAAAAAGCCAAGAAAGACGCACAAGGACTCGAGAAGAAACGGTTGAAAGCGGAGGCAGAAGCAAAGGAAGCACAAGAGCGACAAGAGCGACGTGAAAAGCGGCTCGAGGAGAGTCGGAAAGTGGTGCTCGTCGAGGATGCCTCGCTTCCGACACCGACCAAGGTGGGTTCGAAGTCGGGCATTTGGTTTTTTTCGCGGTGTTTACTGATCGCGTTGCGTGCGTGATAGGCCAAGATCGTGAGTCTCGAACGTTTCCGGGATCAGAGGGTGCGCGTATCTGGATGGGTACACCGTCTTCGCGATCAGCAGGAAATCATGTTTATCGTTTTGAGGGACGGTACGGGATACCTGCAAGTCGTGCTGACTGGTCAAACCGTGCGTGCCCGGGTTGTTCGGGAGACGACGCGACTGACTGTTCTCAGAACAAAACCTACGACGCAGTCACGCTGCAACTCGAAGCGTCTGTCGAGGTGACTGGCACACTCAAGGCTGTTCCTGAGGGTCAAACGGCCCCTGGTGGACATGAACTTGTCGTTGATTACTGGAAGGTCCTCGGCTCTTCCCCTGGCGCAGATGAAGCCTTCACCAACAGACTCAACGAGGTACCGTCCTTTGACGCGCGATCTCCGTTTCATCGCTGACATTGTCTTGTAGCAATCCGATCCTTCTATTCTCGCCGATCTGCGCCATCTCGTGTTGCGTGGTGAAACGGCTTCCAACGTCCTCCGACTACGCGCTTCCCTCTTGTCTGCATTCCGGTCTACGTATGCTGCGCATCACTGTTTGGAGGTGACACCCCCATGCCTCGTGCAGACTCAGGTCGAGGGTGGTGCAACGCTGTTCAAACTCGACTATTATGGGCAACCCGCTTATCTCACTCAGAGTTCCCAATTATACCTCGAGACTTGTCTTCCTTCGCTTGGGGACGTATTCTGTGTTCAAGAAAGTTTCCGTGCCGAGAACAGGTAAGTTTATTGCAAGTGGACGAATTTTAGGTGGGACCCTGACAACATTTCGATAGTCATACTCGTCGTCACCTCAGCGAGTATACACACATGGAGGCAGAATTGGCATTCATCACCTTTGACGATATGATGACGCACATTGAGGCCATTGCGAGTTCCGACTTTCTTTGTTTGCATGGCTCTCATCACTCACCTGTCCTCGGATAGATCTGCGAGTCCATCGACAAGCTTCTTGCCGACGCCACCTCTGCCGCGCTGATCAAGTCCCTTAACCCCAACTTCACAGCGCCTGCCCGACCTTTCAGACGCATGTCCTACTCGGACGCGATCCAATGGCTCAACGAGCACGATATCCAGCACGAGGCCGAAGACGCCGACGGCAACACTATCAAGGATGCCGAAGGCAAACCCGTGATGGCCCCACACGTAATCGGCGATGATATCGCCGAGGCCGCTGAGCGGCAGATGACGGACATTATCGGCACTCCGGTCTTCCTGTACGGTTTCCCTGCGGAACTCAAGGCGTTTTATATGCAAAAAATGCCGCGGAAGGAAGGGGAGACGGGACCGTTGTGTACGGAGAGTTGTGATTTGTTGATGCCGGGGGTGGGTGAGATCGTCGGTGAGTTTTTTTGTTCGCGGTGATTAGTATGCAAAACTGAGGGGGGATGTTCTAGGTGGATCGATGAGGATAGCGGACATGCAGGAGATGCTGGCAGCGTATGAAAAGGAAGGGATCGATCCTACGCCGTATTACTGGTACACCGATCTGCGCAAGTATGGTACCTGTCAGCATGGTGGATATGGTCTCGGTATCGAAGTGAGAGAGGATCGCGCGTTGATTGTCGTCCTTTGCTAATGGGTTTATCTTGTTAGCGTATCCTCGCGTGGGTGGCGAACAGGTACACGGTCAGGGAATGTTCCCTGTTCCCAAGGTACGGAATGCGTTTTGGAGACACGCAGGGCGGTGCTGACTATATCTTCGAGATGGCCTGGTCGTGCGACTCCCTGAGCTTATCGACATTAGAGGACAGAGTGCATCCCGATGTTGGATTTCAGATACCTTTAGAGGTGACCCACATCATAGAGATCAAAGTGTTTCTAGAGCCACTACGATGTACAGAGTTTTTCGTGTTGGATGCAGGTCGTATCATTCGTCTGACTGGTCTTTGCAAAACCTCTGTATTATTTCACTCCAGCGTACAACCGTACTCCTGACTAGCGACCCGCCGCCACGTCTCTTTATTCACTGCGTATTCCTGCGCATAGTCGACCTCGAGATGGTGAACACGCTTTCCTACGATGACGAGGCTATGCAAAGGCTCTCCAAAGACCTCGGGAGGTTGTTGGGAGAGTTCTTCCAGAGTTCCACAGACGATACGCTGATCTCCGTCGTCGCCACCGACTCGGGAGAGTGCGATGGCAAGGGTGGCGTTTGGAGACAAGACTTTTTGGTCCCGGAGGGACTCGGTCTCGAGGAGCTGTGAGACGGCCTGGGGGATCGACATGTACCGCGGAGGCTCATATAGCTTTCTCCCCCTATCATCATGATCAACACGGCGAGAATGAGCACATGACGAGGGACGAACCTCGCTAGATTCTCCTCGCTCTGCTCCTTGACTTTGATGTCCAACAAGACGAGGGTGTGCATCCCGAGATCGCTGTTCTCTTTGATCCGATCGTAAAACGAGTCGGGTTTCCACGTGGGGGTGAAGAAGACGAGGGAGACGGTCTGGCCGAAAGAGTACAGTTGGAGGCCGGAGACGCCGACGGCGTTCATGATGGAGGCGTTGTGGATGATGCGGACGGGGACGTGTTTGGCGCGGGCGCGGAGGACGATGTCGATGTGGGTCGTGGCGCTTGAGTCGCGTTGTCAGATAAATAAAAGGGATAGGGTGGGGTGGAGACGTACCCAAACGGGTCACCGACGACGAGAAAGGCGACGTCCTGCTTGTCTGCATCGTGTAAGATGGCGTTGCTGTCTGTCTCGACCATGTCCCGATCGGCTAGGAGGATGGGTTTACCGTAAAACGCTTCCTTGGCGCCAACGATAGAAAAAAAAAAAAGATCAGGGCAAGAGAGGACAGAAGGTTGGATGAATAGCTTGCCAGGCGTTCTTTTTGTACCATGAGGATGCTAGTGTATGCTTCGAGGTAGACTCGGACGGAGGACTGGACTGCCTGTACTCGGCGTGATGAGCGTGGATCTAGACATCGTGGTCAAACTTGCCTCCAGGCCACGGACGGTGATGTCCTTTTCGTCGCAGAGACCGAGCCCGACCACGTAGAGCATCGTGTCGAGTCAACTTGGGGGTGCACAGCTAAACCTTCATCAGCGCTCATAATCACTGCCATCTGCCAACTGCTACATTTTGGGCCTCAGCATGCCACCTCGCATCCACACGCACTGGCCTGATTCGTCCGTATGTCGTACGCATGGGCGACGTTCCCGTGCGCTCGTCGTGCACGTTGTGTGCGATGCCTGCTGCCACTAGGTGGAGTATAACTACGGACGACCTCTCGGCATCCATCCCCCTTTCACATTATGCTACTTACGCGAACAAACACCATCTCCCGTCTTCCTTGGCTGGGTCCCAGGAAATCAAGACCATCGATAGAACCACTCCGGGTGAGCGTCGTCTCTGGCCCTCTTTGACGCATCTCCCATCGCTGACGATAAAACCCCACAGCTGCCGCTTCCCCACATTGCCGACGCATTCCGGCACTACATTCGCAACCACATCCCCGCTCGCCTCATCGACACCACCAAGCTCAGATTCGTCGAACGTGACGCCGTCTACGACATCTTCTCCTCAGACATCGCCCAGATCACTGACGAGGACATTCAGAGACGGATGGACACCGTCGCGGTGGATATGCACCCCGAAGCAGGCATCTACGTCAACCCGCGCAAGGCGGCCCTCCGAGAGACTATCCGCGACGTCGTCCAATACGCCATCTTTTCGCACCGCTGGACAGGCAGCGAGCCGAGCTATCAGGACATCTCTGCTTCGGTCTCTCCTGGTAGCCTCGCCAAGCAGCGCAGCGGTAAAACCGCCGGCATCGCCAAGCTCCTAAAGCTCTGCGAGACGGCACGCAGACTCGGATACAAGCTCGTCTGGTCTGACACATGCTGCATCGACAAGACCAACACGGCTGAGCTCAGCGAAGCAATCTACGCCATGTTCAAGTGGTACGCGCACGCACACGTGTGTATCGTCCATCTCGGCGCCTCGTTGTCCTTGGTGGATTTCGAGCGCGAACCGTGGTTCAAGCGGGGTTGGACGCTGCAAGAGCTCTTGGCCGCACGGCGGATCAAGTTTTATGACAAGGAATGGCGTCCGTTCACGTTTCTCCCCAACGACAAGGGCGATGCGGAGCTCATGTCCACCCTGTCGACCGTGACGGGGATCCCTTGGGACGTCGTCGTCGCGGACAACAGTCGCGGCATCAAAGGCCGTGGTATCTGGGAAATCATGTCTTGGGCCGCGACGCGCAAGACCTCGCGGATCGAAGACGCGGCGTATTGCCTTTACGGCCTCTTTGACGTCAACCTCCCCATCACGTACGGAGAGGGTGAAAAGGCTTTTCCGAGATTCATCGAGGCGATCGTGGCGCGGCGCCCCACGTGGGACGTGTTTGCATGGGCGGGACAGGCGTCTGAGGGCCACCCAGCGTTGCCAAGTTCGCCAGCGTGTTATCCGAGGTGGGACAAGGCGATGGTGAACGAGGAGGTGGGGATGACGACGTTGGCGTTGACGTTAACGTCGCATGGGCTGTGGTTGACCTCGGTGCCGTTGATCCCGATGGCGTTCGTATCAGAGACGGAGGCGGACCGGAAGGACAGTGAGGGGTCTTTTGTGGTGACGCTGCGACCGCGGTCGAACGTGGCGACGACGCTCGGCATGTACGGCGACGTCACCGTCGTCTGTGGCTCAGGTCGACTCCAGCACATTCGCGACGCCGTCGATCTGCACGCGTGTATACTCAACTACAAGCCAAGCCGACGGAACGGGAAGCTCCAAGTCGGGCGGGCGTACGTCTGTTTCCTCCTCCACATGGAGCGCCGGCATGCGGAGAGATCAACGTGGCTCAAGTTTCCGACGGACAATGTCTTGCGGATCGCTTGTAGCGCAGCGCCAGCGGAGAGGACGAGTCCTGAGCGCACGTCTGAGGAAGATCTGGGTCTGTTTGATCTGCCGTTAAGGACAACATACATACGGGCGCCTCGCGCGAAATCCACCCTTCGGGCATGATTGTACCTCTTCCCATCATCGTCATCATTGGTACGCATAGAAAGGTTTATTTAATTAGGTACGAGAGAGGGATATCCCTGTGCATCGCCTCGTAACACAGGTACTTATAAGTAGTAAATACAAACAGATGGCATCGTTCTTAAACCTTGCGACTTCTCCAGAAACAACAGGGCGCTCGCACCCAACGAAAACATTATACAACATACACGTTCTCCTTTTGTATCTGGTATTCCTCCAGGCGTTTGAAATACTCCAAACGTTCTCGTCGGTCCTTTTCGTACCTCTAAAAACAAAACATCGTCAGCATCCTTCCGACTCGTATCCTATCGTCTGCAGGACACACCTCCCGCGTATCGTCCGACAAGTCCAGTACGCTCTCTAAAGGACGTGTTTTCCCCTTGCCCTTGGCATCTTTTGCGCTCGACTTGCCCTTGGGCCGACCCCGTGGCTGTTTTGCCGTTGTGGCCTTCTGGGTCTTTGGCGATGCCTTGGATTTAGACGGCGGATGCTTGGCGCGACCAGTCGGCTTGGTGGTCTTGGTCTCCTTGTTCGCCTTGGCGCTCCTCGACCGTAGCTTCATCCGACCGCCTCCGTCCTCACCATCGCTCGTGCTCGTCGCACCCTTGAGCTTGGCCCTCGCATCCACTGCTGCCTGCCGCACACTCCGTCTTGGCGGGAGGGGCGTCGAAGGAGCAGTGGATTGCCTCGGGGTGGCGCTCGGACGGGTGGATGAAGGGGTGGGGAAATGTTGATACGAGGTCTTGACGCGTTTCGTCCGAGCTGTGTGTGTGGTAGGTGGCCTGCCCATAGCCGCATCCGCAGCCCTCGTCTGCGCGCGGGTGAGTTTGAGAACGGGGGTATGACGCAACCGAGCGGTGGTATGGGTACCCGCGCCCACGGAGATCTTGACAGGGGATGGACTCGAGGGGGCATCCGTCGATTGCTCGTCTTGGTCCAGGTCCCCATCGGGTGTCGGGGAAGCGCGATGCCTGCGCTTGCGTGGCGTGCGCAAGGCATCTGGAAACGTAGGGTGCGAACGTGTCGCGTCAATCTCTCCAAATGCATGATCACTGCTCATCATCAACAAGGGTGCCACGGGCACGTGGACGTGCGACGGCCCAGCAACGGGCTCGTCCGCGTACAACCCATCGATGTCCTCATTGTTCGTCGGGACGGGCACGTCGAGTTGCGAAAAGGATGCAAAGACGGGGACTTGGGCGTGGGAAACAGAGGGGAGGACAGTGCTGCGAGGGGGGGATTTGACGGCGCTAGTGCGTGAGGTGGGTTTGTGTGGTGCTAGTGGGACGGTGCTGCGCGGGGAAGATCTGACGGCACCGGTGCGCGAGGTGGGCTTGTGTGGTGCTAGTGCGGGGATGGTACGTTTGGCTTTGAGGGCGCGTTCGACGGCGACAAAACCGAATGGGTCCGAGTCGGAGGCTCTGGAGGGCGTGTCGAGGTGGTACGCATGCCGACCGGGGGTGACAGGGACGTGTGCAGTCGAGGGTGGGAAGGGGGAGCTGGGTGGGAGGGACGAGGAGGAGCGGGAGTAGAGCCAGTTGGGTGGGTCTGCGGGGAAGGCGAGGGACTTTGGTTTCTTGGGCCGTCGGGGTGGCTCACTGGTATTGGGCGCGGCGCGCTTTAGCTTTGATACGCGGAAGGGGGAGGGGGAAGGCGGGTGGAAGAACTGGTCGGTGATGTCGCGGAGGGGGGTGTCGT